>RJWJ010023246.1:0-26050 GCA_004363605.1 Indri indri
GTATGCACAGCCCTAGGGCAGTGGAGATGATATGAAATGCATTCCCTGTCCTGGATGCATGAGGCAAAACCTTGAAGGCCCTCAGCCATGCTGAATCACCCTCAGTCCTTCTAGGGTACCTGCTCCCTTTCTTCCTTCTAGACCTTTCCACGTGCCCTCCTCTTCTGCCCGGGATGCTTTCTTCACCTTTTCTCCGGCTACCCAACTTGTTCTCCTCCCTTAGGTCACATATAAGCATTTGTAAGCACTTCCTTGAGGGTAACTTTCCTTGACTACCCATGACCAGGTTAGGATCCCCTCTATATGATCTCACGTTGCCCTGCCCCACTCTGGAACTTGGCACACAGTTCCATGGTGGTGATTAACCTGGGTTACTCGCCTTCTCCTTTGTTAGGCCCTGAGCTCCTGGGGGATAGGCACCACGTTGCCTGCTCTTGTATTGCTAGTGTGTGGGACAATGCCTGCCTGACTGAAAGTAATCAATATTGTAGAAAACATGAGGGCTAGTATTATTGAGCATTATGTGCCATGCTCTGTGCTTGGGGTTTTCCCACATGTTTTCTCATTAAGTCCTCACAACAACTTCAGGAGTAGATATAATTAATTTTACAGAGGAGGAAAGTGATATTAATAGAAGTTCAGTAATTTGCCCAGCACAACACAGCTAGAAAGGGTAGAGCTGGTACTTAACTCCAGTGTACCTGCTCTTAATGGCCAGCTTACACACAATGGTGAACAAATAAAGCGTGTCTGTGAAGGCATCCATCCAGAGCTCTGTATGGGGCTGGCAGCCTTGCGAATGACCTGGGCAGCTGGCGTTGGCTGGCCACAAATGGTGCTCAAGGGAGTCACTTCTTTCCTAGTTAGTTACATAGGAAAGGTCAGCTTCAGATGCTAAATTCTAATTTCTAGTAATTAGTTTTCTCTAAAAGGTTGGGCATTTCCTGGGACTCAGAACTTTAGAGATCATGTGGTATAGTAAACAGAACTCTGGTTTTATTAGAGTTAGGGATGCTAGGTCACCTCTGTTCCCATTACAGTGTCAATGTGGGTAGGTTGAGAGTGAGTCCCCGTGAGCCACCACTTCTCTGCACAATAGAGACGTGAGGAGGTTGTGGGGGTTGGAGGGAGTAGGTGTGAAGTAGGCACTCCAGTGTGATGGCTGTTACCTACTGGTCTTAGGCTATTTTCTCTGGCATATTATTTCCTATCTTGGAGCACCTATTGGTGTTTAATAAAAGAAGATTATATGCAGGGTGATCTCTGGGAAATCCTGCTAATGATTGAGATTTCAGAAAGCTATTTCTTCTACCCATATATTAACAGGGATACTTTGCTGTTATAGTATCATACTATGGCACCTGACATCATTTACTGGATTAAATGGCCAAATTATTCAATTCAGAAAAAGAAAAGCATGCAGATTATTTCTTTACCACCTCCCTACCCAACAGTATTATGTAATAGTAAGATCTTATTTTTCTATTTTTATCTCTTAAGGAGTCTTAACCAACTTAGAGGAAAATTCTGAATCTTGTTATATCCAGGGCTTGCTGTGTGCAGGGCAGAGAGCTGTCTGTTTTCTGGAGACAGAATATAAACAAGGAAACACAGAAAAGAGGATTTCTGATTGTGCTAAGGGTCAGGAGGGAAATAAAGGCAGTGAGGTGGGAAGAATAATTGTGGCTGGGGTGGTGTGAGAGTGGAAAGGGACTGCGACTTGGACGAGGTGGCGGCTAAAGTCTGAGCATGAGGGGCCAGGACAGGAAGGTCTGGGGAAGAGAGCAGAGAACGCAAGGGCCCTGAAAGGGGTTGCCTGTTGGGTGTGTTTTTGGGGTGGCCAGCATGGCGGCTGGTATAGAGGGAGTTGAGAAGGATAGTATTTTATTTTTTAATCTGGGTTTGGAATTAACTAATTAGACTAATGGTGCCAACAACTAAACATGTTAACAAGGACAGGCATGAGAGGAGAGGAGGCAGGGGCTGGGTCCTGCAGGGTTGAGGTCACAAGCTCACCTGCCTTTGGGGCCAGACCAGTACCTTTACTTAGTGAAGACAGCATGGCTTTAATTTTGTTGCTTAATTTCTTATAAAGACATGAATGTAGAGGGTATTTCTCTAAGTAGAACATCAAATGTCACGATAAGTGGAAAGTGAGCAGCACAAACATGATGATGATGATGGCAAGTGTCCTTTGACCTCAGAGTCAAAGACACAGTAGGGACTGGGAACAGCCCAGAGCCTGCTGGCCCTGACTCAAGGGGGCAGCTGCACCTTGGTACAAGCCAAATGTTGCCATGTGGGAATGTGGCTTCCATGTGCTAAATACACCAAGTTTTCCAGAGAACCAGAAATCTGAATTTTTATGTGAAATTCCCAGATTTAAAAATGTTGGCTCAAGCTTGAAAAATCCTTACGGTGAATAGACAAAATGCACGTGTGGGCTGCCAGTCTGAAACATCTGGCGAAAGCCCTTTATGCTGTGACAAAGGGGGTTCAATGAAGTATGATGCATGTGAACCATTTGTCCTTGTGCCAGTACCTAGCCCATGCAGAGGAGAAAGGCACTTATCATTAATTGCACTGTTAATGTGTTCAGTTGTCTTCACCATTAATTTATTTAGTTAACTCTAAATCCTTATTAAAGATAAATATTATCCTACTCTAATTCAAGTGATTGAATGAATGGTAGTTGCTGTTGTTTGCCTATTAAGTTGTTTAGTTCTTTGCTCTATTAGTTTGGTTAATTCTGTATTGATGTTACAGTAGTAAACATTAATCTAGTATAATTCACATGATAAAATCAACGAGGAACAAAGGATACGCATTTGGGAGTACTTACTCTTCTCTAGTGCCCACTTCCGTTGCAATCCTTGCTTCCCTCACTTGGTCTTGTGCTTTGGCTCATTTGGGTCTCAAGATCTCCTGGCCGGTGTTAGCTGCATGTGAAGTGGGGAGGCGCTGGGGCAAAAATGCCATTCTGGGCTACGCAGAGGGTGACGGGGAATGCAGCCTTACGACACGACGTTGTGTTTAGAGGCTTTTCATCAATTTTAATGAAATACAAATGTGCCCAAAGCAAGTTATTTTTTTCCCAGGGGGGAAAAAGCCCTCCTCATTTAGTATGGCCTAACTCATGCAGTTTTATATTACAAGAATCAAGTTTGGTGTGTTGCAATCCATTGGCAATTGTCTTGGGGAATTTTATTCAGCGCAAGCATCTCTGACAGTTCTGGCATCAGGTTGGGTTAATTACTTGTTCATGTACTTTTTGGTCTCTCGTCTCTATGTTAAGATTCTACAGCATTGTGGAGAGGAACACTGGGAGTTACAAAATATACTTGAATAATTCCAGTAGATTAAAGGCTTTTAAAAACATCTCTTTTTTCCCCCCAAGGTTTTTTTTTTTTGCATTGTTTTACAATGAGATCATTTTGTATCAACACCAAGCTAGAAACTTGAAAATAAGCTTCTTTGTATATGAAAAACCTTATCTGTAAATACAATTCTTAATTGAGTCAATATTTTTCTCAATTTTTGTTATAGATCATGGAGGAAACAAATACACAGATTGCTTGGCCATCAAAATTGAAGATCGGAGCCAAATCCAAGAAAGGTAAATTGTGTGAGAGAGAGAAATTGGTGGTTTTGATAACTGAGGTTAAAGAATTACTGCAAGTTTGCAGGAGAAAAAAGCCAACCTTTATTCTTATCCCTTTTGTCCCAAAATATTTTTTAAATGGCAGTATTTCAAGAAGATTATCATAATTAAAAACAGTATACAATTTTTTTTACCCAACAACAGAAAAATATTTTTAAGTATGAATAATATAGTAGAAATGTTATTATAAAAGATATCATAGCAACCTATAATTTCTAGGATGCCCATTTGGTTGATATCTATGAGTCATGGTCACTCTCCACATGTAAGAACGTGTTTTCAACACATAAATTCCCATTGTTTGCACTTCAGAGTTCTTTTTTATGTACCACACAGATTTAATAGCTGCTTCCCCCCCCACCCCCAATGTGGTTTGAACCTTAGATTTCCTTTCTTGAGAGCTTTCTTCTTCTCTTCATCTATCGGACAGCAAGGACCCACTAGATTCCTCTTTCAGGCTGAGTATTTTCCTCGCCTGGGCTTTTCTGTCTTTGCTACCCAATTACGACCCAGTGCTTGGATGGTTGGAAATGGAAGTATAGACCCCCTTAGTGTTTTTCCAACATTACATAGTATTTTCAAATGTGGCCTGCCACTATATGTTTTTATGGATAGTTTTTTCTTTTTAAAGTGTGACCTTAGTCTCAACAAACTTTGTTGTGTATATTTCACTGAGTGCAGATGCATGTAGTTAGTCATCAGAGGATAATGACAAATACCATCAAACGATTCAAAATAATTGCAAGCTGAGCATTATTTGTCATGGTCTGGCTTTTTGGTTCTTGCTCTTCAGTTTTGTATTTGCTGCTCTTTTTCTCTATGACTTTTATTGCTAAATGATAATACTATGTATCATTTGTCAATTGCCTCTCTTCTTTCAGTCCAAATTGCCTTCTTTTAATCTCGTTGTATTAGTTACTCATCACATGGGATATAAATTGTTTTATAGTTATTTTTGTGAGTGTCGTTAGCTGGACTTTGATTGGGTGGCATTCCTACAGAAATTCCAGTCTTGTTACCTTAATATTCGTGATCACAGTAGCAAGGAATTGGGAACTTAGGTGCAAACAATAATAAGACATGGTGAATTTCCAAGTGTAATTCTGTATCTCTGTATAAACGTCACATTTGCCAAGTGACACAGAATATGTTCTTAATTAATCATTAGTAATTTTTGTGGTATGTTGGGATGTTTTATACTCATCATGCAGAAGAAGAAGCTTCCATTAGAGGGTTATCTACCTATTTGTTTGCAGCCATTTAAAAATCCCTGGCCAACTGCTTGGGTAAATTGGAAATTTAACATAAACTGGATCCTCTTTCCCTTTGGAAAGGTATTTTTACGTAAAGAATGAAATGAGCTTCATTACTAGCTTAATAAAAATGTAATTTAATCAGTCTCCAAAGAAAACCCCCCAAGGAAACATGAATATTAAAACAATTCCAGCTAATTTTGGGTGGCTTATTCTTTTGCAGTATCCATGCGACAGTTTTTTCCCCCATTTATCATGAGAAACTGAGAATTGATTAATTTGTTATTCAAAAATCTGGTTACAACTTTAGAGATTTTAGAAAATATGGAAGTGAATAAATTGATGTTTTTAGATTGGTTTCCCATCATTGACACACTTAACCCATTCAAAATGGCCAACTGTATTGCACGTTTTGATTATTCATTTTGCTTTGGAAGTAAGAATATTTCAACAATACATTGAGGACATTTGTCATAATTTCTACATGGTTAAAGTTAATCTTTGGAATTGTGCCTAAGAATTGATTCCTTCAGGCCTGAGTCTACAGACCTCATTTTAATTTTTATTATTTATGAAGTGCTGTGAACATACACAGTATTGTATGATGAGTAGAATGCACCAGAAGAGAACAAGGAAGAGAGAGAGAATCAAAAGTTTGCCTCAGAGGAATTTACTGTTCAGAATTTACTTGAGTTGTTCTCATTAAACACACAGCTGCTGAATTAGTTCTTGGCTAACATCCCTGGTATGTATATACTTATATTATTTTTAAAACGGTTCAATTCAGAGATGAAGTTTGTTTGATATAATTTGTATTTAATAAAAGTAAAATAAAAATGGCAGGAGGAATTTTAGAAGGTAATTATTTGCTCTTTCATCTGATGTGACAATTCCTCCCTGCCCCTGAGCCTGTTACAGAGGAGAGAATTGTTAGTCTTTACTTTAACCCTTCTTCATTTCAGATGATTATTATTAAAGAGACTAAAGAATATGAATGTATTTAGGGACCCCTGGCATGTTTTGGATGATTATTAAATTCTAAATCCCATGGTGATGTGAAAGTTTGGAATATATAGATAATCCCCAGACTGCCATGGGTTTGAGTTATATTTCACTTTCTCATTTTTAAAACACACATTGGCTAAATATTTGATCCTGGACAAACATTTTTCATGGCCACTGTTACCACAGTCTGCCCCTTTCTTTACCCTATTGGAATTTAGTCCTGTGTTTCTCAATTAGCCTCCAGTAGCTCTGTCCAGATTTTATTTTTTAAGTCATTAATCCTTTATCAGAGCAGCTGTGTGAGTGGTTGTTTGGCTCCCTTGGTTGAAGTGCTGGTAGGAAGCTGCCTGGCAGAAAGGCAGACAGCCAATAGCCTGAATTTGCCATCAGTTTGAAAATTCAGATTCTTCTGTAGAAATTCTGGCTCAATAGTTCTAAGGATGGGACTGGGAACCCCATGTATTTAACAAGTTGCACTGGTTGTTTTAATGGTCACACTGAGTTTGGGAAACACACATCTCCCCATCTGACATCGAAATGTCATGACTTACTGAGAATACAGTATGTTCTGAAGGCAATGGATGATGACCACTATGGAAAAACAGGCAGGGTCCTTCAACGGTCACTCCTGGGTAATGTCCCTTGTGGCATACACAGAACTACACTTTTATGGGTGCATTAATTTCACATTTCTGTCGTCTTTGCAGCCAGTTAACATAGTGACGATAGCCTCATTGTCCTGTGCCTGGCTACATATAAGCTTGGGTAAAAGACCATTTAGTGATTGTTCTCTCTCTTTCTTTCCCACCTTCTCACTTCCGTCTCACTCCCCTGCTATTCCCCTTTTAACCATATTCTACATAGAATATATTTGGGGGAAAAGTAGTAGAGATATTTTCATTTATGCTGAGCATTTTAGGGAAGTACATGTTTTGCGATATAAACTGAGGCATTATAGACTTTTTAAAAAATCCGTAGAGTATTTGAAATTATTAGAAAGTTGAATCATCATTAGAGCCAGAAAACACTAAGAATTTAAGGTTCAATATAATGGACATTTAAATAGGTGACTGTAGGATTGTCTTCATGGGGATCATGATTAAGAAAAAGCAATGCTTATTATTTCTTCTATATATCATAAACTTATTTTGCATGGAAGAAAAATCAAACTGTTTTCCAGCTCTTGGGAGTCAGAATACTAGAACAGTCTGCTTTACATAGAAAAATTTGAGGTTTGTGCCTGCGAAACCAGCATATGAGGATTAAGGTGTTTAATGCTATACAACTTTACTAACAGAATAATTTCAGGCACTCATTAAAATTTTGCATATGCTGTTCTGAATCACAGCCTATTTTTAAATAAATGCAGCACCATTCAAGTACAGAGAGCATTTTGAACAAGTTTGATTGTTTTGCGAAATAGAAATCCTGCCAGGCCTGCCTTAACAGATAGATAAAAGTGATTTGTAATAAGAATTTATCACATTGGTATGATTGTGCTGTGAGCTCCACAATGCTAAATGAGTTTTTTCTCTTAAGTAAGGTAAATACTTTCCACACAATCTTCTTTTTGTTCTTGATTTGTTTATCTCTTTCTTTTTAGATTGGCAAAGGTAAATGTGGGTAAAGACTGTTTAAAGTTTTTATGCCAAATCCCAAATAAATAAGGTCGGCAGTAATGAGGCTTTATGGCAGAGTTATGATCTCTGCAAGTGTTCCTCCTCTGACAACTTAGGATGCTCCAGAGCTAGCAGGAATGAAAGGTACTGACTGAATTGCCTGATGTATCTTGGTTTGGAGGCAATTTGGCATGAAGTTTGACCATTCTCTTCCTCCCGGAATTAATAAGAGAATCATCAGAATTCCATAAGGTTTTATTATTTTTGGTTGTATTCCATCAGAACAAGCAGATATCTCATAGAAAATGTTAGCATGAGAAAAATTGTAGAATGTTCACGTTATTTTTTCCAGGGGAAAATGTTTTGTTGAGTACACTTATACTTTCGTTGAATGTTCATGGTGAACTGGTTAGTTGAGGACTTTATTGTACTTGTGCTCAAAAGGCCAAGGGCAGAGAAAAGGCATGGCATGGCCTGCTGGACCAAAGTGTTTCCAGTGGTGGATTGCGACCTGTGTGTGTCAAAAGTTACTTTAGTGGATAACAACCAGCAGTAAAATACCCCAACTGTATTAGAAAAGAAAACAAGAGTGTAAGAGTATTGCTTTTTTATTAAATTATTTTTAATTGACACATAATTTACATATTTATGTAGTACAGTGTGATATTTCAATACGTGGATAAACATGTAATGATCAAAACAGTAACGAGCATATCCATCACCTCAAACATTTATCATTCCTCTGTGTTGGGAACATACAAAATATTTTCTTCTAGCTGTTTGTAAATGTACAATAAATTATTAACTATAGTCACCCTACAATGCTATAGAACACTAGAACTTATTCTTCCTATCTAGCTGTAATTTTGTGTCTGTAACCGACCTCTTCCTGTCCACCCTCACCCCTCAGCCTCTAGTAACCCTTGTTCTACTCTCTACTTCTGCAAGATCAACTTTTTTATCTTCCACATACGAGTGAGAACTTGTGGTGTTTCTCTTTCTGTGCCTGGCTTGTTTCAGTAAGGGTACTGTTTAATGAAACTTTCAGTCATACATGTGTCTGTCTGTCTGTATACAGACATACGCAAATAGGTCATGATGTAAAATGGGTGACAAGGAAAGGTTGAAAGGTTGTAGAAAACTGTTAGGTGGTCATCTCTCCAAAGGGTAAGGAGCACATGGATCTTACAAATCACTGCATCCCTGGTATGTAACCAGTACATAGTTGGCACTCTATCAGTATTTATAGATTGTCTGAGCCCTCAACTCAATCATGGTACTATGAAATCACTAATACAGATGGGACTGTATATCACTAATGTGTTTTCTGTAGAAAAAAGATTTAGAATCATGACCTTTACATGTGAGTGGCAATCACTGTTATGAAAAATATTGACTAATGATGTCTTTCCTGTAGACCCCTTAAGTGAAGGAATGTGGAACATGATTGTGACTAAACCTTCTTTTACTGGTTCTGAGCAGTCCTAATGAGGGGAGTGGAAGGAAACTTAGGGAAAAGGACCTGATCATCATGATTCATGGAGTACCAGAATGAGTGAAACTCTGGTGCTATTCTTAGGAGGCTTGTAAGTGAGACTGAACAAGACACAGCCTCCTCATTGACCCCCAGACCAGAGCTGTTTTGGTTGTGGTTATTTGAATTAGTATTTGGTTACATAATTGAATTATCAGTAGTAATATTTGGTTCTACCATGTGTTGAAACCTATTGAGGCCAGGCCCTGTGCTAAATATTTTACATATATAACCTTAAATCTTATTTAATTACCAGAGCCAACCCTATGAGTTAAGTGGTAGTATTCTTATTTTCCAGATGAAAAAACGAAAGTACATGAAGGTAGAATAACTTGCCCGTGGTTTTACAGGCAGGGAGTAGCAGACTCCAAACTTGGATTTGAGTCTGTTTACAAGCCCCAAGTCCTAATCACTGTACTCAGATACCTTTTCACACCCATATGTAAGTGAAAAAATGCCTTTCCTAGTGCCTTTCCTTATTCCATGGGGTTGTATGTTGTAGTGTACCTTCAGTGACCATTGCCAAGTATAGCTCATTATAATCAGCCCAATTTCATAATGTCGCAGTCCTTGAAAATTACAGAGATTTGAAGGTAGGCTAAGGTTAGCACATCTTATAGTTAACACCTCTTTTTTCAGGGGGAATTAGATTTCACAGTTTAAAAACGTGAAACCACTCATAGCTATGTACGTGCTGAAAAAGTACTTGCCTTGAATTTTAACTCGATATTTCATGTCATGTGTTATTCCCTTAGGCAGAGACTTTTTGATTTGTCATTAAGCTAAACAACTCCTAAAAGATTAATTTGGAAGAAAAATAATCTCAGGATATTGTAAATTGCCTGGAGGGATTTTGTTGTTGGGTTTTTTATTTTTTTTGCTTTAAATCTTTGAAAGTAATATTTATGACCTGCTCAAGGAGCCTTGTATTTCTTTTTCTGGGCAGAAAAATTTTTGTACTTAACATTTTTGTATGTATTATCAAGATCATCAGTTAGTGAATGCTGTTTGGGGGCAAGAGTAGGAAATCAGCCAGAGAGCTGAAGGAGTTGTGTGCAGGATACTCATAGTCACTGTGGTTCCAGAAAGCAGGGTCTAACTAGGACCTCTCAGAGGAGGACAGAGACCTGGGCCATTTCCAGTTCTTAAAGCTCCCAGTATACTTACACAATAAAAGCTTATAAACGGGAATGTATATTTTAAATATTTGTCAGTGCATCTCTTTCTATATAAATAACCTTATTTGTAGGTAGTGCTAAACATGCACATTTTACATCCTTTCTGAACACGTGTGCTCTCACACACAGACATAACACACATACCATTTTGCAGGTGAGACAATTCACGTCTTGGTGACTCATTATCAAGACAGAGGACCTGAGCTTAGGTTCATTTTTTGATCTCCATCTGGTTCTCCTTCTCTTCTGAAGGCCCTAAGTATGAGCTTGATTGTTTATCTTATAACTTCTGCAAGCTAGCTGTTCTTCGCAATCTTTTCCTCTCTCTCCTATACCAGGGCCAGAGAGGAAGATGGCCTTAGTTTTTTAGTTATCCTCTCAAACCTGAAATAAGCAAATATATCTGTTAGTTTTTAGAAGCGATATTTTTCATTAACTTAGTAAGGAAACAAATTTGGAGTGGAATAGAGAAGTGAGAAAGTAAGTGGAAAAGTGAAAGCATCAACAGAAAGAGAAGACAAGCTAGAGACTGGAAGAAAATATTTGCAAAAGACACATCTGATCAAGGCCAGTTGCCCAAAATATGCAAAGAACTCTTAAAATTCATCAATAAGAAAATGAAGAACTCAATTAAAAAGTGGGCAAAAGATCTTAATAGATGCTTCACCAAAGAATATGTAAAGACGGCAAATAAGTACATGAAAAGATGCTCAACATTATATATCATTAGAGAATTGCTAATGAGAATAAGAAACTACTAACGTACCTATTAAAATGGCTAAAATCCAGAACACTCGACAACACCAAATGCTGGCATAGATGTGGAGCAGTAGGAACTCTCATTCATTGTTGGTGAGAATGCAAAATGGTACAGCTACTTTGGAAGACAATTTGGCAGTTTCTTACAAAACTAAACATTCTCCTACCGTATGATCCAGATGTCACACTCCTTGATATTTCCCCAAAGGAGTTGAAAACTTATGTCTACACAAAAACCTGTACGTAGATACTCATAGCACTTTCATTCTTCATTACCAAAACTTGCAAATAACCAAGATGTCCTTCAATAGGTGAATGGATAAATGAAGTTCGTACACGTAATATTAGTCAGTGCTAGACAGAAAGGAGCTATCAAGCTATGAGAAGATGTGGAGGAAGCTTAAATGTACATTACTAAGTGAAAGAAGCCAATCTGAAAAGGCTGCATACTGTATGATTCCAACTATATGACGTTCTAAAAAAAACAGCAAAAGTATGGAGACAGTAAAAAGATCAGTGGTTACCAGGGATTTAGGGGAAGGGATAAATAGACAAAGCACAGAAGATTCTTAGGGCAGTGAAACTACTCTGTATGATCTGTAATGGTGGATACATGTCATTATGCACTTGTCAAAGCCCTTGGAACAGGTTTTGAAGTTGATGAGATGTTGACAGAGGGGAGGCTGTGCCCATGTGTAGGGAGGAGCATATGGGAACTCTCTGTATTTTCCACTCAATTTTGCTCTGAGCCTGGAACTGCTTTAAAAAATTAAGTCTGTATTTTAAGAAATTCTCAGATACTGCCACAACACTTTCATCAGCATTTTAAAGTGTATTATATGTAAATATAATGTTATATGATCAATAACTCCACGATGTATATGTTTAAAAGTACCATAAAATCTCTTAAGAAATGAAAATATTGTTAAATTTTTAAAAAGTGAGAAAAATGGCTACATTAAACAATGAAAGACATCAGTAGATGACTGGCTCAGGTCTTACCACCTGTCTCTGAATGCTGCTATCTCCTTCCATGGGATGGCTCCCTCTCCCTCAGTCTTCTTGTTTCCTGAACAGATTGTTTTATGTCTCCCTGCCTTTACTGAGGAAAATGTCATCCCAGGATCTCTTCCATTTGCAGTTCTCTCTGTTAAACTCTATGAGGAGGAAGGGAGAAAATATTTATTTACATGCTTTGCAATGGGCATTGTGCTAGGTTTGTTTCCTGTGTTTTCCCTTTGAATCTTTACAATAACCCACATGAACGGTGTTATTATCCCCATTATGTGTATTAATAACTGATGCCGAGAGATGATAAAACTTGTTGAAGGTCATGGAGTTTTAAGTGATGCAGTTAGAGTATAAATCTTGATTTCAAAGTTCAAGATACAGTGTTTTCCTCCACTCTGTAAGCATGCACATCGGTGCTAATAATGAGTGTTTGGTCACCCAAACCATGAACACTTAGCAACACATTCGTTTAAGAAAACTGGGGCTTAAAATATGTTTCTTAAGTATCTTCTTCAAGAAGAAAGGCAATCTTGGGTAACTTCTTACCCGGGTGTTAGAAGGTTGCTGGATATCTATCTTTTAAAAAATTTCAACCTAGATTTATTTTTATCATTCTTGTGCTTTTCAGTGTCTTCCTTTGCTTTTCTTCTTTTTTGAGATCCATTAATGGTTTTGCTAGGATTTATGGATTTTTATCTGCAGTGGTGGTTCTCAACTTGGGATGATTTTTGTCCCTCAGGGAACGTTTGGCAATGTCTGGAGACATTTTTCATTGTCACAGCTGGGAGGGTTGCTACTGGCATCTGGTGGGTAGAGGCCAGGGATGCTGCCGAGCATCCTGCCCTGCACAGGACAGCCCCCATAACAAGGAATTATCCAGCACAAGATGTCAGTACTTGGAGGTTGAGAAATGCTGAGCTGGAGGAGTGAGCTTAGTATCAGGAGTCGCCTGTCTGCACAGCACTGGATTCCCATGAGATCGTTTCACGCAGCCTGGTGCATCCTCATTTAACTGACTTCATTTTTGCAGCATTAACGTCAGGGTTGTTTATGTTAGTGTCTACCAAAGGAAGAACATATCATAGAACAAAATTGGTGAACTGACACAATTTCAGTAAAAGAGATATAACATGGTAGGATGATAGATCTACACATTTTTAAAGCCAGTTCGCACTCCATTTGGAATTATATAGTTTAATCATGTGACTTAAATGGTTTTGTTTATTCTTCGTATTTCACCAGTATTTTACTTTATGCCTGTAGCTTCAGTGCTGGGGGATAGACCTGCTGCCCTCCTGGTTCTTGCTGCCTTTGTCTTCTATTCCTCAATGCTGGAATGTGTAGTTGTGATGATAACTGTGACAGTTCCTAAGGTTTCTGACCATATTGGAAGACCACAATGGTGCTGTAAGCTCCTATCTTGGCCCAGAGCTGGGCACCAAATTTTAGGTGGTTTCCTAAAATTTGGTGGCTAGGGTGGTTTCCCTAACCTTGCGTGGCTTTTTCCCGGTTTTCCTCTGCTCTGTCAGTCATACCATGGCCGCACAGAATTAAGTGACATCTGTCAGGCCTGTCAGTAGCAATTAAATTATTTTCATAAAGGCTTTTTGCAGTTACAGGCATTATTGAACTACCTTGTGGCATTTCTCATTAGCTAAAGAAAAATCACAGTGGCTCCTTCCTTTCTTCCAATGTCCTTTTTGTGCCATTAAAGTATGGTGTGTCGCTTATTACAGTTTTACACAAACCTGGATACTAACAGACATTTTTGTCAAAAGATATTAGAGAGATTTCAGGAATGAGGCATCACGTTTCCTGTATATCTCGTTGCCAGAAATTACTCTTAAAGCAAAATAAGTCCTGCCTGAAATGAAAATAAAATGAGAGCACAGCATATATATGGTTTTGGCTGTTCAGTCTGTGCAAATAGTACATAACTATGTATTATTACTTTATGAAAATGGGCTCATTCTACATAAACATTTCTGCAATTGGATTTTTCCTCTTAAAAAATGAAAGGACGTCTTTTGTACAAACAGATAAATAATAATGCCATAATTTTTTAGCTGTATGAAATGCCATTGTATGTATGTACGGTATGGCTATATAATAATTTAACAAGTCTGTTTTGATGGACATTTAATTGTTGTCTCTTTGTTCTGCAATGAATTTCAAATTTGTCTACTTGTGCATGTTTTTAGGTTGCATAAATTCTTACAAGTATTACAGAATTTTAGACCACAGGATATGAGTAACTTTAATATTTTTTAAGATTGTCACCTTGTCCTCCCAAGTGACTGTTGAACTACTCCTAGTCAGGGACTGGATTCAGGAAAGAGAAACAGCTATTCCCTCCCTTCTTTGCCAACACTGTGCTTTCCCATACTTAGCCAATCTAAACAGTGAGAAAAATCATGTTGTAATGTGTACTTCCTTAATAGAAAGGTTGAGCATTTTTCATCTGTTTATGGAACGCTTATTTATATCTCTCTGTGAATTGTTTGTCCTTGCTTTTGTTAGTTTATTCATATTCCTTCCCAATTCTAATGGGTTGTTGTCTTAGTTTATTTGGGCTACTATGAAAAAATACCTTAGACTGGGTAATTGATAAACAGCAGAAATTTTTGGTCACAGTTCTGGAGGCTGGGAAGCCCAAGATCAAAGTGCCAGCAGATTTGGTGTATCCTGAGGGCCTGTTCTTCATAGATGGCACCTTCTATGTGTCCTCACATGGTGGAAGGGGTGAACAAGCTCCCTTAAGTCTCTTTTATAAGGATGCTAATCCTATTCGTGAGGGTGGAGACCTCATGACCTAATCACCTCTCAAAGGGTCCACCTCTTAATACTATTACCTTGTGGGTATAGGTTTCAACATTTGAATTTGGGGGGACACAAACATTCAGACCATAACAGTTCATATTTTTTTCTGATGAAATATATATATATATATATTTTTTTTTTTTTTATGGAGAGAGGGTCTCACTGTGTTGCCCAGGCTGGAGTGCAGTGGCTATTCCCAGGTGCCATCATAGCTCACTGCAGCCTCGAACTCCTGAGCTTAAGCAATTCTCCTGCCTCAGCTTCCTGAGTAGCTGGTAATATAGGTGTGTACCACTAAGCCTGGCTTGAGATAGACTTTTAAATTCTACTTGGAAGTTGAAGATTACTTTCATTTCTCTCTAATTTTGTTACCCAAACTCTTCATTTCTCACCATTAATACTCATTTAAAAGTAATTTATGGATTATATTTCTATTTCAAACTAGAAAGAAATGAATTGACCTTAAATAGTAATAATGTGTTAATTTTTGAAGTATTGTAGAACAATACTTTTAGGACATTTCAAGGTGAATTATCTAAAGATTCAGTCTTCAATAGTAATAGCATGAAAGTGTGTGTGTGAGTGTGTGGGTGTGTGTGCATGTTTGGCAAGGTATAGGAATTATTTACAATATACAATAGTCATTGAATTCCTGAGTTTTCCTGGTGTAACAGAAAGAAGACCTTATAGAAAAAAAGACATTCTACAATAAAGACATCTGCACTTGAATGTTTATAGCAATACAATTCACAATTGCAAAGATGTAGAAACAACCCAAGTGCCCATTAATACATGAGTGGATTAAGAAAATGTGGTATATGTATACCATGGAGTTCTACTCAGCCACAAAAAACAATGGTGAACTAGCACCTCTTGTATTATCCTGAATGGAACTGGAGCCCATTCTCCTGAGTGAAGTATCACAAGAATGGGAAAACAAGCACCATATATACTCACCATCAAATTGATACTAATTGATCAACCCTTATGTGCACATATGGAAGTAACATTCGTTGGGTGTTGGGCAGGTGGGAGGAGGAGGATGGGTAAATTCACACCTAATGGGTGCGGTGTGCACTGTCTGGGGGATGGGCACAGTTGTAGCTCTGACTCAGGTGGTACAAAGGCAATATATGTAACCTAAATGTACCCCCATAATATTCTGAAATAAAGAAGACCCTGTAAGTTGTCTTTATTTCCATGTACTGGGCTTTGGTTTCCTATTTTAGTGGGAAAGATTTCTGACATTTTTCCAATCCCTTATATTCAAGGGAAGGATATACAACTTAAATGTTATTTTTAATTGACTAGCATTCCATTTCTACTCTGTCTCTGTTTCTAGAGTAGGATCCATAAGTACAAGTGTTTAGTTTTGGGTGTAATTGATTTTCTCTTCAACATTCAGTTCACTTAACTAAGAACAAAACTACCTTCTTAAAATATATACTTGAAATATTTTCGAGTAAAGTTTTTTTCAGCAACATTGTCTTATGTTCTGTATCCCAACCTATGAAGCCAGTTCACACCTTTACCTATGCTGTGTCTGCTGTGGAAAGACATCCTCCACCCTCCTTTTTCCAACTGGTCGACTCCTGGTCATCCTTCCACGTCCATTTCAGGTGGCATGTCTTCCTGGAAAAGCTTCACCCATGCCTCCAGATGGGGTTTAATACTCTATTTCCTGCGTTAACTCAGTACCTTATACACATTTACGTTTGGGCAGTTTGCACGCTTACGTTACATCAGCCTAGACATTTTCCTTTTCTTCTGGACTTCGAGCTCATGGACCTGTGTCAAAGACCAATATTTCTTATTCCCGTCCATGTACACGGTGCCTGCCAGAAAGTTGGAATGATAAATTATGAGTCAAGGTTTACATTATCATTAGGTTTAGGATAAATTTGAAATTAATTCAACAATGATTTAAGTTATTCTGGTATCTTTTGAATAATTTTTGAGAAAGTGAAAAAGGGCCCTGGCAGCTGACAGCGAGGCCGCAATGTTCCCAACTGAACATAAATACCTCTCGCAGAATATAAATAATCAGACAAGGCTACTTCTTGAGTGTGTCTGAAACGAGACTGAGACAAGGACACTGTCCAACTACAGAAAGAATTAAACATCCCTCTCTTCTGACTGACATGAGTGATTGTGGCTTCTTTACCAATGATAACTCCAACTCAGCTTTAATCTTCTGCCTTCTAGATTAAATTTGCCAAGATAATCAATGAATTGCCCCTACTTCCTGACAGCTCCCAATGCAAGCCTGGCCTCTACTTTCTTAAACCCTTCTTGAACTCACCCCAAACAAAGCCAAATTGTATACTAAACACCCACCGTTTTCCTCTTAAGATCCCTCTGTTCCTTTGTCTTGCTGCAGTAACCTAAAGAAAGCTCAGTTTATTTACCACAGGTGTGTTCCTGGTGGTCTTTGGTTAGTGGGCACTATAGTCAGTGTTGGAGGAATTTAAGAAAGAAACATTGATCTCAGTCTCTGCCCTTTGGATACCTAAGAGTTTGGCTGGAGATTCCTGCCCTACTCACTTTAAACAGACCTTTAAAAATGGCATTGTTTTGCCATCAAGACTAGAGTAGTTCAGACGAGGAAGAGAACAGTGCAAGCCACAGCTGAGGAAAATATTCCTTAGGTATTCGTAGTTCCTAGTGTGGATCTCAGAGGGGTGGGGTATTCTGTGTGGGAAAGGCTTAAAGCTGGGAAGATCATTGTGTGTTGCAGGAAGAGATGAGGCTGTTTTATGAAAGGGAAAGTATTAGAAGAATTGGTGCAATAAGGTTGGACAGGTAGAGCAGATCCATGAGGGCCAGTGACCTTGTGAGGACTCATCCATCCCGTAGAGAGTGGAAGGCTTGGGATCAGGGTAGTCGCAGGAGATGGTAATTATAGTAAGAAGCGGGTAGAAGATTGGAAGATGAGTATAGTAAATCATTTGCTGATGGGGGATCAGAGAGATTCTTTGAAAGATGAATCCACCGCACCTGGTGACTTGATAAAAGCAAGGAATTTGGTGGTTGGCTGCTGTAGCAGATGCGGTGATGACGCTGTTGGCCCACCTGTGGGTTTACCTGCAGTGGGCATTTTCCGTGCTCACCAGCAGCTTCTTGTCTCAAGGGCTGGGTCTTTGTTTCTCTACCTGAGCATTTTGTCAGCCCAGTGGGAATTTACTCCCTGGTGCAGTGCAGCCTTTACCCAGGGAAGGACTGGAGTCAGAAAATACCCAGTTCCCCCTCCCCTCTGTGGGATGATTCTGAGGCACACTAGTTGTGCCTTTTCAGAACATCCTGGGGGCTGAGTCCCAGCAGTGACTGCTCCACATCACTGCCTTTAACGGGCTCTTTCTCTCCTCATTCATACTTTCCTTTCTCCCTAAGTTATGCTCTCTGAGATCACCTCCCGAATAAACTGTCCCAGACTAACCTAAGTTCTTGTCTCAAGGTCTTTGTTGGGGGAGAACCCAAACTAAGATGGGTATCCTGGATAATTGGAAAAAATCATTACGCCATGGAAAAGTGGAGTTGGAACTCTTTCCTAGGTTAACTAATGACCCTGTTATCTAGTGAAAAAATGACCGCAGTCATCTCAATTGTATTTTATGTATCAGTGCAGAAGTATGGCAAAATGATTTAGAGTTTGTGGCTTGTTTTGAGGAAGAAGAAAAACGCCAAACCATCTGCAAAAGTATTAAAATGATCCCAAGTGGAACATAGGCACTTGAAGCAGTTTCCAGGCACATTACATTGTTGTCAACAAAAAGAAAAATATACACTATGGGGAGAAGCAAGAAGAAAGAAAGGGTCTAGAAAGCCATGATTTTAGCAGGTCAGGAAAAAGAATTTCAGTATGTGAGCAGGGCAGGAGCCCAGAGCTCCCTTACCTGGATGTCATCCAGGTAGTTTAAGATTCCCAGGCCATTGGCAGCTGTGATGTGGTTCTTGCCAGGTGAAGGAGCACTGATGATTGATCGTGGGGAAAGGACCCAGCCATAAGATCATTTCTGTTAAGTTCTCGTACTCTCCTGAAAGTCATGGTTAATGACTTGAGCCAAGCTAAGAAAAATATTTCCGTTACTAACAATATAGTTGTTAAGTGTGCTCCGTGGGGATTCTGAAATATTTACTTGACAATAATAAGGATTAGAATTTCATTCTTTTCCTCTTCATGATCGCATTAGCATCCAGATCTTTGAAAACTCAGTATTCGGTGGAGTTTTATAGACAAATGTCAAGAAAATTGCTCATAACTGAAGGAAGCAGTGAATCCATCCAGTTTCCATGAGCAATCATACCTGAGTTCATCAGCATTTGGAAGTGATACATAACTGAAAAGATGCCTGCACTGGGGTGGTCCTGTACATTACATTCTCTTAGGAAATGAAACCCTGGCTTTCCTTAGCCCTGTGTTCTATGTTGGACCTTATCCTAGAAGAGAAGGAATAGTGTTTATTGACTTTTTCCCTCCTAAAATCTATTTCAGTTAGAGATTCTTAATTCTATTGAAGTGGATTAAAAACACATCGTTTATTTACTATTTAATAGATTTTGGAGTGCTCATATGTATTGTCTTTTATAATCTCATCAATCACATGAATTAAGTAATAAAATAATAAAATGTATTTGAGTTCTTCTTGGGAGCATGTATTTTTTTTAATTAGAAAAATATTCACCTCCATTGCAGAAAGCATCATATACTAAGTCTTGATCACATCAGTGACCTTTGAGAGAGCGTTTCATAAGTAACAGAATCTAGAAGACAATGATTAGGAAAGGAAGAAACAGGAAACTAGCATTTAAGGGTGCCTGTCTGTGAAAGAAAATGGCAGTAGATGGGGTAGTTCCTTGGTGCATCATTGAGGTGAAATGAGTTTATTTTTATTTTATGGTATTTTTACTTTTCCTGTAAGAATAAAGGTCACTTGAGTGCCCAGGCTGAGAAAGTGTAGAGAAGAGATTGGCACTAGAGGAAATCAGAGGGTGGAGCTTAGCCTGAAGCTACCCCTTGTAGGGGTAGATTTATGATAACAGGTATTGGGGCTAGGGTTAGTTAGTTTGGGGCTGTTCACCTCACTGAGTCCTTCCACTGACACTTTGCTGATTTTAGTGAAATAACCTATTTCAATTTCTGGTTTCTATAGTCCTCATTAGATTCTACTAGGTATGGTTACAGACATAAGGACTCAGGCCCTTGATTCTGCCAGATGTGCCCAGTAAATGCTTGGCTTGTATCAGCTCCTCAATAAATGTTTATTAAAACTGATTTGAACATATTTTCCTGAGTTTGTCAAGGAGGAGGAGAGAAGAGTAAAGATCATAATTGATTTGAGGTGAAGGGGAGAAAATTCAGTATAAATCCCCTCCACTTTTCTCAGTTTATTTGGAGATAAAGTCATCTCCTGGGAAAATAGGAGGATGGTTTGGAGACTTGAAGAAACTGGGAAGCATTCAGAACAGCTGCTTATGGAAAATGCAATAGAGATGGATAAAAACGTGCCAAGTTGAATTGAGTATTCCGCCGAGACTGCGTGGTATGAATCTGTAGTTGAGTTTTTCAGGAGAGTTAATATGCCTATTTCTAGTTCTTTGGTCACTCAGAAGTGGGAAAAAAAAAAAACCGAAAAACAAATGGTGTGTTACCTGTGGAGGGTGGTAAGAAAGCCCGAGGAGTGGGATTTTAGGGTGTTCGATAAAAAGGTGAAATGTTTGCCTAGGAATTGTTGCAGTGGCACGGGGAGAACTGAAGCCAGCAGGGAAGCTAGAGAGGGGCAGGGGACAGGAGTCATAGTGAGCTGAGAACGTGTATGGTTGAGGGCATTCAGGTTGCATTGGTCGGAGTTTGTAGCCACAGAAAGAAATGACAACTTAGAAGGCGTCTAAGACTTGGAGTAGTCTGGATTGTGATGAGGTCCAATTTATGGCTGGGCTCATGTATTGTTAATATATGACTAGTATTACAATTTAGTGATTCTCAGCATCTTTAGGAGTATTTAGCAAAATTAAGATTCTTTAAACAAGCAAAAAGAAACTTGTTAAGGAGTTAAAACCAAGTGAGATGGAAACAGAATTTCACAAACTAGAGTTATGTTTACACTATGGGATGTTAAGACTTTGAGCAGCCACGCTAATGTCCCTTTAGCAATTGAATTTCATGTATGGAAGAATGTCTTGCATAACAGCCGATCAGTGCTTTTGCTAGCCAGTTTTGAAATGTTACATGTGCAGACACCTCATAACTTATGCATGTTTTCCAGTGAGAATTACATCATAGGTCGAAAGAAAAGAAATGCATCTATGATTCTTAGATGTTACATAATCTAGGAACTTCGTAACTTCCTGGTTACATAATATGTAGTCATTATATAATCTCATGGCTCTTTACAAAGAGGCAAATAAAGTTATTCTTACAGAAATTCAATAGGATGGTCAGATAAAATAACTGTGTGTGTGTAATGTGTGTGATTCTCCAAATACACAGATACTTAAGAACTAGTTAGAATTGGTCTGACCCTCTCTTTGGCCGCATTCCTCAACTTACCCCAATGAACACCAAGGTTGCCTTTCAGCTCCAGAACATTAAAAGTTGTGACCTGTGCTGTCCCAGAACTACGCACGGGATTCCTTGGAGTCACAAGGAATGTTCTTCATCCTCCCTGCCATCTCTCTCTACTCCTGCCTTTGTCTCTGCCCCAGTGGCTATTTATGCCCCTCCAACAGGCCCTGACCCAGCTGATGTAGGGGAAGGTTCCGCCGGTGACTCCAAGGATGTGTAGGCTTTGGCTTCCAGACTGGCAGTCTCCAGAACTCGTCTGCCCAAAGCCATGGCTGCCCCTGTCCTGGTGAGGCAGGCGATGCACCTTCAGGTCTCCAATTCTCCTTGCAGCTCCAGTTACTCCTCATGGGGTCTGAGTGAGAAGGAAGGTCAAGAGATGAAAGCAGACAGAGGCTCTGGGGACCTCATTATCTGTCCTGGCTGCCTGGTCCCTCCCTTGACTGCCTAATGTCTCATTTGATCTTAGATACCTGTCTGTTGCAGGTGTAAGCTGAGGAACCCTACTGACAAATACAAATAAAATTCATTCACATACTTCCCCATTTGCAGTGGAAATCTAGAGTCTCCTGTAGCAGTTTGGGTGGGGGAGGGTGGGGAGGTTAAACTTTTATCTAGTCAGTTCTACCTTATTTAAAGTAGGGCTTAGTTTCTTGTTCTGTACCTATTATTATGCATTAGTGGCAAGGAACACATCTCTCCTTTTGGAATTTCCTCTTGCAAAAAACCATACAAGATGGTACATTTGCAGCAGACTGAAGTGTGTAGGGAAGCAATGAGGTTTTGCTTAGCCTGCTCCTTCCATCTCTGACTTTCCACTTCCTGGCAACCCCTACCCTACTGCAATCCCCAGCGCCAGGCTCTGCCCAGATGTAATTCAACACACATTTTAAACATCAAATTATCTCTCTACTCTTGTCTTGACTCTGGTCCTGTTTGTGCTTCTTTAAAGTACGGATCATCTCCTCTCTTAGTGTGTGAAATTATCATCTTCTTCACCTACCAGTCTTCTACAAGGGAAGGGAGCAATGTGGAAATGTATTTTATCACTAGAGTGAACAAGCCATATCATAAGATAGAAATAGCTATTTTTGTAATTAAGTAGTATGTGTTTTTGTTTGTGGGTTTCCTTATTTCACCTGTAAAAGTCTACATGGTTCACTGGCCTTCTTGAATTTTTCAGTTTGGGGGCCTGTGGATCCTCATCTGGTCCAAGATGCCTTCCTGGCTGCCTCCAGCTTGTTTGACAGCCTGGATTGCTAGTCGTAATACCACAAGTGTGGCACTGTCTGAGGATGGCATCCTGTAGGCTGTTGGTTTCCCAGAATCATGTTTTCAGAGAAAAGGCAGTAAAAAAAAATACTTTTTATGGTGGAGTAAGTTCTTAACAACTTGCCTTATATTCATTTGACTAATGTTTCTTAACTTCATGGGGAATGGTTATATACTTTATAAAGTATCCTTTACAATTGGAAAATGTCAAGACTAACTTTAATGTTCATCGTTAAGGCCATTTGTACTTAGAAGATTTAGTTATTTAAAAAAAAATCTGTTATACCCACAAGGGATTAGATATCTATTTGTAATATAATTTTAATTAGACTGAAAATTCAATCATTTGACTTAACTCTTCCCTTCCCATTAAAATTGTCTTTGCAACCTTGAATGGGAAGAATTAAAAGTAAGACCAGATGAGCATGTCTGTTTTCATCCAGATAAGACTACCCACAATGGATTTAATCATTTAACCAGTTTCAGTAACAGCAATAAAAACTCCTATAATTTATTGAACACATACCTAGTCAGGCATTGGATTATATGTATTTTATAATTAATCTCATTCTTCTGAATAACAATTTAATGAGGTAAACATCTCGTCTCCAATAGAGAAAGAGGCTCAAAGAAGTTAAATTATTTCATATATTAATATTAATACTTACACAACTTGTAGGTGCTCTGGCTGGGATTTGTACCTAATAGTTTATTCAGCTGGGTGGCCCGTCCTCTTCACAATGTTTAGAGCTTCTAGAATAGAATCCTGGCACTGACGCTGTATGCTCAAGTAACGTATATTTTTGTGCACTTTAATCATTAAGTCTTTCTGATTTCAGCGGCTAATGTTATTACATGTCATGCACACAAATAGGAGACAGCTGTTCAGCCCTGCACCATCCTGTGTCTGTTACTTAGACACTGAAATCAACTGGTTGCATTTTCTTCTGGAGGGACTAGAATTGCCCCCTCTCCTTTTCTCATGCGTAAACATCTTAAAAATATATATCCGTTACCATGGAATGTTCTGCAGTTGCTTCTTAAGGTTGAACAACTCAATCGATGGGAAATATCTTTTAATCTATGTACAAAGGAACAAGTTTACCCCAGGGAAAATCAGATCTTCAAAGTGTTGTCAGGTAAAATGGAACTTTTTCCTTTTAGAACTTGGTAGGCTTTTGAGTCTAGGAGGAGGGGAGTATATATATGGGTGGGAGATTGAGGAAACGTGAAGAAGTTGTTTGGGAAATGTAAGCAATTGATTAAAAAGCAAGCATGAATGCTAAGCTTACGGAGCTTTATAACTTTGTCTCACTAATGTTAACACATTCACCTTTTTTAAAGATGGTAGGATTTAGGGTTGCTTTTTTTCTTTATAAAATCCAATTGAAAATTATATATGTGATGAAAATTCTCATTTTTGGTTATATTTCGTGCATTTAATTTTCTTTGAGAAAGCTTAATGCCTAAGTGTCCAAAGTCTCTAACCAGATAGTTAAGTTAAAAAATGGTTTTCATACTTCAGAATTACAAAAGGATTCATAGCAAAGTTCTGTTAAAAAGTGAATCCTTTTGTATTGAAAATACGATCTTTAGAAATTGCATTTATATTCATTCAGCATCAAACCGGAATAACATCAGTTAACAGTTTCTTAATCAAGTACAGGTATTTTGGGTTCAGTCCCAGAACACCACAATAAAGCAGATATCACAATAAAGCAAGTCACACAAATTTTTTGGTTTCCCAATGCATAAAAAAGTTATGTTTACACTATACTGTGGTCTGTTAAGTGTGCAATAGCATGATGTCTAAAAAAAGTACATACCTTGACTTAAAAAGTACTTTTTTGCTAAAAAATGGTAATGATCATCTGAGCCTTCAGTGAGTTGTGATCTTTTGCTGGTGGAGGGTCTTGCCTCAATGTTGGTGGCTGCCGACTGATTTAGGGTGGTGGTTGCTGAAGGTTGGGGTGATGGTGGCAATTTCTTAAAACAAGACGACAATGAAGTTTGCCACGTCGATTGACTCTTCGTTTCATGAAAGATTTCTCTGTAGCAAGCAGTGCTATTTGATAGCATTTTACCCACAGAACTTCTTTCATGATTAGAGTCAATTCTCTCAAACCCTGCTATTGCTTTATCAGCTAAATGTATGGGATATTCTAAGTCCTTTGTTGTTATTTCAACAATGTTCACAGCATATTTACCAGGAGTAGATTCTGTCTCAAGAAACCACTTTCTTTGCTCATCCATAAGAAGCAACTCGTTATCCATTCAAGTATTATCATGAGATTACAGCAATTCAGTCACATCTTTAGGCTTCACTTCAAATTCTAGTTCTCTGGCCATTTCTACCACATCTGCAGTGACTTTATCCACTGCAGTATTGAGCCCCTGAAAGTTATCCATGAAAGTTAGAATGAACTTCTTCCAAACTCCTATTAGTGTTGATATTTTGACCGCCTCTCATGAATCATGAATATTCTTAATAGCATCTAGAATGGTAAATCAGTTACAGAGGTTTTCAATTTACTTTGCCTAGATCCATCAGAGGAGCCACTGTCTATGGCAGCTTATGAACTATATTTCTTAAATAATAAGGCTTGAAAGTTGAAATGACTTCTTGATCCATGGACTGCAGAATGGATGTTGTGTTATCAGGCATGAAAACTACATTAGCATTTTCATATAGCTCCATCAGAGATCTTGGGCGAACAGGTGCATTGTCAGTGAGCAGTAGGTCTCAACAGTGGCCTTGAAATAACCATGCTATAAATAGATGTGCTGTCATCCAGCGTCCGCTGTTCCATTTATATAGAACAGACAGAGTAGATTCAGCATAATTCTTAAGGATCCTAAGATTTTTCAAAACGATCAATGAGCATTGTCTTCAACCTAAAGTCACCAGCTGCATTAGCCCCTACCAAGAGAGTCAGCCTGTCTTTTGAAGCTTTTAAGCCAGGAATTGACTTCTCCTGTCTATCTAAAAAAAAAGTCCTATATGGCATCTTTTTCCAATACAGGCCTGTTTCATCGACATTGAAAAATTGTTGTTTAGTGTAGCCACCTTCATCAGTGATCTTAGCTAGATCTTGTGAATAACTTGCTGCATCTTCTATTTCAGCACTTGCTGCTTCACCTTGTACTTTTACGTTATGGAGACAGCTTCTTACCTTCAAATTCATGAACCAACCTCTGCTAGCTTCCAACTTTTCTTCTGCAGCTTCCTCACCTCTCTCAGCCTTCATAGAATTGAAGAGAATTCAGGCCTTGCTCTGGATTAGGTTTTGGCTTAAAGGAATGCTGTGGCTGGTTTGGTCTTCTATCCAGACCACTAAAACTTTCTCCATGTCAGCAATAAGACTGTTTTCTTATCATT
>RJWJ010023247.1:0-26035 GCA_004363605.1 Indri indri
AGGTACAGAATAAAAGATAAATGTGAGAAGGAGATGGGAGGGGAGGCTGGGGGAGGGAGGGGAGACTGGGGGAGGGGAAGGGAAACTGAGGGAGGGGAGGCCAGGGGAGCCAGGACCGAAAACCAGATCGGCCCCATCCAGGGCCCTCCACGCCAGGCCCGAAACACAGGACAAAAGTCACAGAACTTTGATGCCCCAGATATCAACACATACTAAAAAGCAAACTAAGGCATGCAGTGCGTTGCGTTAGAACAGACTGGAGTGCACAGAGATTCTGACACGTGTCAGGACAGCAGAAAGGGCTTTGTTTTATTCAATAGAGGGCCCTCACGTGCTGCTTAGCAACATGGAAAAACACCACCATCCACATAATTAAGGGCAGAAGGGCAGCCATGGGCCACAGACCACGCAGCTGACAGCTCTGGAGGACCCCCAGCCCCAGGCCCCCGATGCTCTGGTGGGGAGCAACCCTCCGAAACTGTCGGACCTCATGCAGCTGTGTGGACACAAGGAAATTCTTCCTCAGATTCCCAAATGACACTCCCCAAACTCAAGGCCATGTCCATCTTTGGTGGTGCAGAGCAAGGGGAGGCTGAAGTTAAAAATCTGCTCCTGGCCTCAACCTGCCACAAACCTGTGCCCACCAGCTGTGTGGGTCCTGACAGGCCACGTCCCTCTCTGCCCTCAGCTGTGATGGGGACCATCACTCTCAGGGGCAACGGTGAGCCTTGAGACCAGGGACCGTGAGCTGCACCAGGGGGCCAGGGGGCCGGCCATCTCTGAACACCCAGACCCAGCACCGAGCCTTGCCCCAGCAGGTGCCTAGGGGATGTTTCTGGGGACCGTGGCCACTGGAAGAACCAGGAGTGGCCCCAGGCTCCCTACACAACAATTTCTGCTCCATTCTAAATGGGTCCTAAAGATCAGATCTGTGCCAACTCAAGAACTCTGCAGATTTCGATCTGGACATTCCTCCCTCGGAGGGACTCAGCCCTTATTCTAAAACATCCCCCAGATGCAAACCAAAAGCATGGTCAAGCCCTGTGAGCCTCCCGGTCTGTTCACTCCACAACACTGGCCACTCTTCAACATCCACATGCCACTGCTGACCACCACACTTTTGTCTCTCGGTGCCCTCTGCCCGGACTGCCCTCCTGTCCCCCTCCTCCAGTCCAGAGCCTACACATCCTTCCGGTCAAGAGCTCAAGAGACACCTTTGCAGGAGTTTCCAAGCTGCCTGTCTAAGTCCTGGGTGTCAGGCAAACGCAAAGCACTCAGGCTGTCACCTCCCCACCTGAGCCCTCCCTGCGTGAGAGGTGTGTGAGCACAGCACCGACCTGGCCAACAGGATGCAATTTTACAGCCAGAAGCAACATGGGGAGTGGAATACCCCTTACTAGTAGCTACTGGACCACACTGTGTCTACTTCCCCACCTGTAAAATGGGGACAACACGTCCGATGTAGAGGTGCTATGCGATTAGGAGCATGATGAAAGAGAAAGCAATCGGCAAGCTATAAGGTGTTAAAAAAAAAAGCCCTAAATTGATACTCCCAGGTGCTAGATAAAGGCATGCTCAGTTGAAAAACACTTCATGAAAGGAATTCCAGGAAAACAGATTCTATTATAGCTGGCCTGTTGGGCTAAGTACTATGCCCATCACCCTACGGTCAAAATAAACCTGTTTAAAATAAAATCTCTGGTTAGTAAGAACAGATGAATACAGGAGGATTAATTTTCAGGCTCCCTGAGGGTTGGCCAAGCCTGGTTTGGATCAAAGGGCTTGTTATTTCAGAACAAAATGACTCCTGGCCATGGTCAGTCACAGGGACAATGAAGATTAGAAAAGATCTCCCTGGGCAAGGGCTTGCAGGGTGTCTCGTCCTTCTCGGAGCCTCGCCTATGATATGGAGCCTTGAGGGCAGGGACTGCTTCTCATAATGCCTGCTATCTTGCTAGGCACACATTAGGCACTTGATGTGTACAGGGTGCAAGGCCAAGGCAGCCTGGCCTCGGAGCACTATCTGGGGAATGATGTTGCTGTGTGACCCTAAGCAAGTCCCTCTCCCATGTCACAGCATTTGGCATACCTGGCCGCACCCAAGCTCTGCGCCACCCTGCCCCAGCTCCCTACTTGCTGGGGCAGTCAACCCCAACTGCCCCCTGACGACCAGAGCAGTGACATGGAAGCCATCATTGTGTAAGATCCAAAAAAGCAGAGTGGCCAGCATTCTTTCCCCATGAACACCAACACATATTTTTATCCCATCCAATCACAAAGGCCAGCACCAAGGAGCTCGGTTTGGAGGCTGCCACCCCGGGAGAGAGCTGCACAGACCACATATCCACTGTGGCCAGAAGCAGAATGACCTCATGTGGCCTTCTGCCCAAAGTGCTGACCCTGGCCCAGGCCGACCCCATTCTGCTCTCCTGGGGCAGCCCCGCCTCCCCAGCCAGCTTCTCAGAAACAGGCCCCCAAGGGACGCTGAGATGTCTATGCTCCCTCTGACCAGTGCCTCTGCCTTTGGCAGGATGCCAGCCCAGGGGAGTCACCAGAGATGCCCTTGGGGCTTGCACACAGGGTGTCTGTCACAATGTACTTTTCAGCACTGTCCAGAGAGGGGCTGGTTATAAAGCTTACACCCCTCCATGTGGCACAACACTATACAGCTGTTAAACACGATCTTCGCACATGAATGTTTAAACACAAGGAAAATGTTTGCATAACACTCTTAAAGCAGGATTTAAAGCAGCCTAAGATATTATCCTGAGTCTGTTTAGGATGAAAACAAAAGTTATCCGCAGAAGAAGGTGGGAGAAAAGGCCCTCCAAGAGATACTTCCTATCTCTGAGTAAAGATTATGGGTGGTTTTATTTGTTCTTCTTTTAAATGTATTTCCCTAATTATCTATAATGAGTGTGCAATGTTTTTGGAATTAAAGCAAAATGTTATTTTAAAATCCATCTGTGACCAAGCCCTAAGGGAGTGGGGCCCACTAGGTCCTGGGCCTGTGATGTCTGCTCTGGCCTGGCCTGACCCAGCTCCCTGGCACCGGGCTGCTCCTCAAGATAAGGGCACAAAAGCCCTTGGTGGCTTCCAGGTACCTATTTTTGCCCAGAGTATTAAGGGCCAAATGAAGGAACATTCCAGCTCCACTCACGCTCACGTTCCTTGTGGCACATTAACAGGAACACAGAGGGAGTCGATCTGGGAATGCCCCAGATAACAACAGTGACAGCCAGCGTGGCCAAGCCCCGACTGCACACCTTGCACTTGCTCCATGCCCAGACTGAGGGTCTGTCTTGTGCCAGGCACTATACTGGCTACCTTGCCCTAGAGAGGACTCATCCAGGGCTGGCCTTTGAGCAGTTTGGTCTAGGCTAAGGGTGGACAACATCCAGACAGACACCCACAAAGACCAGCAGAGAGGCCTCACTCAACCGAGCAAGGGGCAGGCCAGGAATTCTGCAGAGACCTCCACCAAGCCTCAGGACAAGCAGGCAGGAGCAGGCAAGGGCCAGGGGGAGGCATCTGGGCATTCCAGCAGGGGATGTGCCCAGAAGAAGACGTAGCGAAGGGACGAGCTAGCAGTGTGACCAGGAAAGTGCAGGTGGCCAGGATGCGACCACTGGGGAGAGGACACAGGAAGGAGAGAAGAGGGTGAGTGAGCAACACAGCAGGTGCCCAAAGGCTGGAACACATGCCAGCTTAGGAGGCAGATTTGACCCTACAGGACAGAGGGAAGTGGCAGTTAAGGAACCATCAGGGCTGCGTGGGGACAAGAGGGGGTTGGGAAAACCAGGGAGGGCTGCTGGTCCTACAGGTCTGAACAAGAGCAGGCATCTGATTGAGGCCTAGGAGCCAGGAGAGAGCCAGGAGGTCACCAACTAGATGTGAGGAATGAGGAGTGCAGGCGATGGCCTGGTTTGTGTCTGGGGGCTGCAGTGGTGGTGCCACTTCCTGAGGTGGGGATGTGAGAGGGGAAGGTGCTGTACAAAGCACAAAGCCCCTACCTATTAGGATGCTCATCACCACCATTATGGACAGGTGTTTCGGGTCCATTCTGCAGTGCAGGCATTTCTGGCATTCTCCTCTTGTGACCAGCCTCCAAGGCCTATCTATCCCTGGCCTGGGATGGGCAGGGGAGACCCAAGTCAGGGAGCCCCCTGCTCCCATACTCTCCCATCCTGGGGAAGGAGGTGAGATGGGTCTCACAGCCAACCTTTCCTGTGCCTGGGGGAGGACAGTAGGGAGGGAAGGAGGAAAGGGGCTGGAATACAGAGCAACTTTGCCCTAAATCCTGGTCAGACACAAAGGGGCTCACGTGGGGATCACAGCCCCTTGGAGACAGAAGTAAACAGGAGGGGACAGTGGAAAGGGTGGCCTCTGGGCTTCCCGCGGGGTCCCTCATGGGGCTGCAGAGAAGAGGCAGCCAGCACACAGGGTACCCAGGGCACAGCTCTGGGAATGAGTGATGGATCCTGGCAGAAGGGAAAGCCCTTTACAAACTGTAAAGCCCTGGGCCAAATGCCAGGGGTCATCGTCCAAGGTGAGGGAAGGCAGGGTGCTCTGGGGAGAAGGGAGGCAGAGGTCTGGCACCAGGCTCATGCCCTGACCAGCTGCGTGGTCCTGCGCAGGGACCAAACTCTGCTGAGCTTCCTCAATAACTCCTACCCCTAAGACTACTTCCAGGGTTAAATATTTGGTGGTGGTGGGGGGGGCGGGTTATACAAATGCTAGTTCCTTGGAATTTCATAACATCAACTACAAAAAATGGGGAGGGAGGACCGGACTCCATCACACCGGAAAGAGCTGGGTCACACTCTCCAGAAAGTTTCCATCTATCAAATCAAAAATTAACGATCCCCAGGGCTAGGTTCATAGCAGGGTGGGGTTCACACCAGGCAGGGTCTAGGGGCTGTATCCGCCCCACATACCGAGAAGCAGCCTGGAGCAGGGGAGGAACTGTCACAGGGCTCCTAAGTGTGCTGTGGGGGTTCAGCGTGACCCAGAGGCTGCCCCTCGGGCGGGCCGTGTCCCCCCTGGCGGACTGAATGCCCATCCCCGCAAAGCCCCAGCTGGGGGCCCCGGCACCTCCCGGGGGCACTGCGGTCACGGGGGAGGGGCAGCCTTGGGTTCCGATCGCCGTGGGGGAAGGGCATGACGGGGCAATTGGCGGGGCGGGCGGGCGCTGGGGGGCGCGGGAGGAGAACCCGCCTGCCACCCACCCGCCACCCGCCTGGCCCCAGCCCACCGGCCGCTCTCGCTTTAGGGCCTGTTTCCCGCCCGCACGGGGCTTCGCGGCGAGGCTCGCGGGCGTGGACGTGCTCGGGGTCGCGGCGTCCACGACCTCGGGCACTGGGCTGGGGAACCCCGGGGAGGACCCGGCCAGGGATCTCCCTCTGAGTCGCGCAGCGGGCGGGACCCCCGGCCCTCCAACTTCGGGGAACTTGCCGAGGACTTTGGGACCAGCCACTATCAGCTCAGAAGGGGAAACTGAGGCCCGAGGCGTGCGGCAGCTCTCTGCCCAGCCCCCTGCGCTTTGCCCACAGCCGCCGCGCGACTGCCCTCTGCCCCTAAATACTCACCGGCCCGCGAGTGGGCCGCGCGCGGCCCCACAACACTCTCGGGCCTCCGGGCCGACCGCAAAGTTGCTCGGGAGACGCCCAGAAGCCGCCGCTGGGGAGTAGCCGGAGAGGCCAGGAGAGGAGAGACCGCGGGCGCCGGGGAGCCGGCGAGCGCAGACCCCAGAGCGCGGGGGCGGGGCAGGGGCGGGGCCTCCGGCTGCCGGCCACTCCGGATACGGTCCCAGGGACGCAGTGCCGGGTCGGCTCGCTGAGCGGCCGGCGTGCCCGCCAATCACCGCGCGCCTCCACCAATCGTGGTGCGCCTCGCCGGGCTGCGGCTCGCTCCGCCCCTGCGCAGCTGGGCCCCGGAGCGCCGGGAGGGCGGTACGGCCCGCCCACGGCGAAAGTTTCCGAACGGACTCGGGCGCCGGCCCCGCCCCGCCCCGCCCCCGAGACTTCGCGCTGCTTAGAGAGGCGGGTCGCCGCAGTCTGCAACAGGTGGTTGGACACCTGGACAAAGCTCCGGCCGCCTTTAACCCGCCACTCCGCCCCGAGGGCCCCAGATTCGTTCTATTTGCTGTGGTAGTATTAACAACACGTTTGAACGCCTACTATGTTCCGGCGTTCCTAGGTACAGAGGGCTCCCCTGATACAGCAGCAGGGATGGAATAATTGGCCCATTTAAGTGTGTAAGAGCAGCCAAGTGCTGCTTTGAATGCACAAAATGCAACGTAGCAAGCTTTTCACAAGGTAATTGTGGGATTCGTTTAAAAGTAGATAGATGTTAGCCCAGGGAGTGATGCGAGGCTCAGGCAGTTTGGAACCCTCTTCTTTCCGTCCTCTTGGCGTGCCTGAGAGGTGTGGTTTGGAGATGAGGGTGCAGGTCTATCCTGTGACAGGCCCTCGGGTATGTGAGGCCCTGTCTGCTCTATCTCTGGTCCCACAGCCAACCTGAGATACCTGTCCTAGGTGTCACTGCAGAAACTGCAGCTCAGAGTGACTGCCAGGGATAGCACTTACTAACATGTTGGGAACAAATATTCCAGAGGTTTTTGGAGATGAGCTCTGTCCACTGAACACACTACCTTGGAGACTTTTGTCAAAGCAGCAGTCCCCTCATTTGATTGTCCAGCTGCCTCCATGGCCCCTTCCCCTCTTCTCACGTAACACTCTGAGGCTCACAGAGGAGGAAGGAGTCCGGCCCTGGGCAGCCCCAGCTCTGCCAAGGTTTGGTCTGAGGGCTTTCACATGTTTCACACATCCAGGTTTTCCATTTCAACCCTAGCGACCCAAGGAGACAGGTGGCATTGGACTCATTTAATTGATAAGAATACTGAGGCTCAGACATACTTATTTGCCCAAACTCCAAAAAGACTTCTTAGGATCCAAGCAGAAGCCCTGGATCCTAATAGCTTGTCCAGAACTGTAGTTACATTCTACCAAAACGAGTTTTTCAGTGTGGTTCCCTCTGAGAGGGCACATACTACACTGGGAATTCTTTTTTGTTGTTGTTTGTTTAACCCTTTCCCAATATGGAAAACTACAAGTGGCCTCTGCAATTGTAACCTGCACTTCTGTGTTAACCAATGAGATTGGATACCTCTTGTTTCTTAATCTTGAGAAGGATTTGCTGTCTTATTTATCTGGTGAAACTTAGAGGCTCTTTGAAAACCAATTAGATGAGTTTCTTTTATTTTCAAACTACCCATCATTACCCCCATCCTTTCCTTTGGCTCCAGGGCTGAGGGCTCACCTGAATGGCTCCCTCAGTCCACCCTGGGAGCCAGCAGCCCTGCTCAACCTGTGAGTCTGACGGTAGAGAGGCCCCTTCAGCAGCCCGGCAGGACTTTGCTCAACTCATCCTTTCTCGTCCCCAAAGGCACATATAAACTTGTCAGCCACCACCTGCTGGTTGGCCACTGCCCAGGAGCCCACATAGCCTGGTCCTCAGGGCACTGAGCACACAGTCCCAGAGAAGCTAAGACTCCTCACAAACCCCTTCAGGGGCCTCAGTGAGCAGAGGAAGAGGGCAGATTGAACAATTCCTCTTGGAGAAGACTAAAAGAAGAGAAGAAACTTAACAAAAATGCACAAAACTGCTTGAGGACCCTTAATTAGAACACAGCATTTCACATCCTCCGTGGAGCTTAAAAACTAAAAGAGTAGCCAGGCAAGGTGGTTCCTAGCACTTTGGGAGGCCGAGGTGGGAGGAATGCTTGAGGCCAGGAGTTCCAGAACAGCCTGGGCAATGTAGTGAGACTCTGTCTCTACAAAAAAAGTAAAAAACAAAACAAAACAGAACAAAAAACTGAAAAAGCAATAGCAAGTTCAGAAAGAGAACAGTGGAGGTGAGGACCAATTAGCAAACTGGAAGCTAATATGGAATAAATACCGTATAGTACGTAGAAAAAACACATGGATACCATCAGGAAAAGAAGGAGAGACCCAAAAGACAGTTCTAGGAGATGTATCATGCAAAGAACAGCAAGTCCAGAGAGAGCTGGAAGGGAAACAGAGATGAACAAAATACTAGAAGAAAATGCCCCTGGGCTGAAGGTGTGTGCGAAGGGCAGAACACAGGGATAAAGAGAAAATCTCACAGGGTTCGAGATGGAACAGGTCACCTACAGAGATGGGGAGTCGGAGTGGTACTCAGTTCCTACAGTACCCTTTTCCATCTAGTGGGACTCATCTGTCAGGACAAAGGGAAGAAAACATCCACCCTGGCAAGACAGAGAGAGGCCCGCAGCCACGCTCCCTGTCAGAGGAAAATACCCACAGAATTCCCCTTTCTCCAGGATGGTCAATTACAGCGGAGATCTCAAGCTAGAGCAGATGCCCAGAACAGGAAACTGTGGTAAGCAGTTAACCTTGCAAAATATACAGTACGGTTTCCTCTGAATGTGCCTGTGATTTTCTACTATAATTGCCAAGTAAGGATTCTTGAAGCATAAGCTGCATACTATAAGCGAAAGTCATTTTAGCCTGCAGGAAAGCCTTGTGGGGACATCGTTACATTTACTTTTAATACATTCACAAGGAAATATCGGTTTACCTGCGACTATCAGGAACTGGAAAGCAGCAGCTGGTGGAAAAGGAGCAGAGTGGGACTTCTGAGTTAACAGGTAGAAGCGGGGTAGGGGGAGGGAAGCAGTAAGGAAGCAAAATTGAGGAAGGGGAAATAGCAACAAGAGCACAGCTTCATAAAATTACACGTACAATGAGATGAAATGAGTAAGACCATGCCTGTCGGCTTTCATAATGTGAATGGACTGAATTCCCCATCCAAAGCCTGTAAAATTGGGGTAAAAATTAAAATCCAGGTAAGTGCTTATTTACAAAAAACACACCAAAAATGCTGACAAACAGAAGCTCAAAGTGAACATTCAAAAAGTGGAATTTTAAAAAACGGCAAATTAATATTGGATAAAGCAGGATTCAGGGCAGAAAACATTCACAGGAACGAAAGGGGTATGATGTAATGGTGCCAGGCACAGTCCACAAAAATTTAATCATCATAAATCTGAATGTGCCAGAAAATCTAGAAGCCAAACACTTACAGCAATAATGGTTAGAAATAGTAGGAGAATTCTGTAATCTAAGCACTCTTGGAGGCTGAGGTGGGAGGATCGCCTGAGGTCAGGAGTTAGAGACCAGCCTGAGAAAGAGTGAGACTCTGTCTCTACTAAAAATAGAAAAAATAGCTGGGCATGGTGGCACACACCTGTAGTCTCAGCTACTCGGGAGGCTGAGGCAGGAGGATCGCTTGAGCCCAGGAGTTTGAGGTTGCTGTGAGCTAGGCTGATGCCACGGCACTCTAGCCCAGGCAAGAGAGCGAAACTCTGTCTCAAAAAAAAAAAAAAAAGAAAGAAAGAAGGAAGGAAATAATAGGAGAACTTACAAAAACCCAGCTCTGGTGGGAGAAAGAGCTAGCTGTTCAATACCGTCTCTTCTAGGAAACCTGTCCTCAACCCCCCACGGCGCCAAGCCCTGCACATTGCTGTTGAGTATTGAGTGAATGAATGAGTCATCCTGTGCAAGGACCTCATACAAGCTCTTTCTTGCCTACAGGACAGTGTCCAAATTCTTTAACGTGACATCCAAATATGTCCCCCACAACTTCAGTCTTCTGATTCCATCCCATAATTTTCAGATTCTGTGTTCATGTTCTTGTCCTTCTTCCTTCCCTACTCCTGGTTAGAGCCACTTCCACTTACTCAGCAAACGTGTATTGACTTCCTGCCTGTTCCAGGTACTGGGCTACATGCCCAAGTGCCTGGAGAAAACAAGACAGAGGCTTAATGAGTTATCTTCTGAAGGACAGCAGAGTTGGGGGCATTTGGGCCAAATAATGTCCCCCAGAGATATCAGGTCCTAGTTCCTGGAACACAAGGATTTTATCTTATTTTGACAGGGGTTTTTGCAGCTGTGATTAAATTAGGGATCTTGAGCTGGGTAGTTAGCCTTGATTATCCAGGCGGGCCCTAAATCTAATCACAAGTGTCTTTGCAGGAGGGATGCAGGAGATTTGACCACACGCAGAGGAGACGTGGGTGTGTGATGAAGCAGAGAGAGATTCAAAGACCCTGGCCTGAAGGTTAGAATGATGTGGCCACGAGTCAATGAATGCTGGAAGAGGCAAGAAACAGATTCTCCTTGATTTTGGCCCAGTGATAATGATTTCAGAGTTCTGAGTCGTGACAATGGGTCACAGCAGCCACAGGAAAGTAATATCATCAATCAGTGAGGTTGTGTTGGGACTACGGTCTTGCCTGGTCTGGTATCCAGCCAGGGTCCACCATGGGTGGGTTGTGGAAATCCCAACTCTTGGCAAGGGCAGCCTTGGGATAAACAAGGCTTGGCATTTAAGCAGATACTCATCAAAATCAAGGAATCAAGGTGCCAAATCACCCTTTTGTTGGTCCCTAGAGGATAAACAAGCAGCATTGAGAGTTGGGAAAGTGGCCCCCAAATGACCAGGTTGAATATTGCAGAGACTCCCATGGCAAGGCGTTCGCAGCTCTTGGTGACCCAGCACAGGAGTTTTTAGTCAACTGGGTTAGTGAGATGAGAACAACACAGTGGGGGCAAGTCAGCCACACTGTTGGACTCCTAGGACAGTGCAGCCCTGAGACCAGGCCCAGGAATCTGCATTTGAACAGGCTCTCCAGGGACTCTGAAACAGAGAGACATTTGCAACCCATGGCTGTCAAGCAGGGTGGTTCACAGTGTGATGGGTCACCACACCGGTGACATCAGCACCCATGAGCATCTGTTAGGCACTGGGGTGCATATGAGAAATGCAGAGTCCAGCCGGGCACGGTGGCTCACAACCTGTAATCCCAGCACTTTGGGAGGGCCAGGCAGGAGGATTGCTTGAGCCCAGGAGTTCAAGCTTACAGCCGTGATCAGGCCACTGCACCCCAGCCTGGGTGATAGAATGAGACCTTGTTCCGAAAAAACCCAAAAAATGCGGAATCCCATGCCCCACCCCAGACCTCCCGAGTCAGAATCTGCACTTTAACATGATGCTCCTGGGATTGACTTGTGCAGTAAGGTTGGAGAAGCCCTGCTCGGAGCCAGAGGCTCTCAGCCCAGGGCGCACACATGCAGAACTCAGAGAGCTTGTCCCACCCAGGCCAACGGGGCCAGAAATGTGGCTTCAGTGGAGAGTCCTGGACAGAGGTGGAGCTGAAGAGCTGCATAGGTGCCTTTGGGGACTTCTTCCCAGCCTCCCTGCCTTGACCAGTCCTAAAGTAGGAAGCTGTCTTTGCTGTTGCATCTCAATGGATCTTTCTAGCACCATGGGACCCACAGGGTGACCTCCCTCTGTTTCTGAGGTGATGGAGGCTTCCTGGGATCACACGTTCCACGGCCCCCACTGGGCTCCCCGGCCCCTCCATCCTTTCCCCCACCTTCCCTCCCATCCCCCGCTCTGGGCCAGCGGCTCCTGCTCCCTCCTTTCCCATGTCCCCTTTATAAACCTAGCTCCCTGCCCACTCCGTAGTTTCCTTGGAACCGCAGCACAAGTGGCCAGAGTTCTGAGGGGGGTATGGGATGGTCTTGGTGCTGGTCACACGGCTTGGTGCTGTGTCACTGGGGCTGGTGCATCCTTGGGGCCCATGCCTGCCACCACCTCCGCACATACCACGTGCACACGCCCACGTGCCCGTGCCCACACGCGCACCCACTGCATTGTCACCAGGTAGCTCCGAGCCCTCCCATGGGTCTGAATCATGGTGTGCTCATCTCTGAAGGCAGAGAGTGAGTGCTGCTTAACAGCCCGAGATGAGTCACCCAGTGCATTGAGAAGTTTCATTTGGGGGAAAAAAGCATCCCGGTTGCAAAGGCAACTTTGAGCCAGAAGAAGGACAAATGGGGAGAAGCGCTGCTCTGAGACCTCCCTGTGCCCCAGTCGTACCACAAAGTCACTAAGTGTGCCAGGCAAAGTCCTCACTGCCCCGCCAGCCCTCACCCGTGAAATGGACCCTGCCTGCTGCCCTGGATGGGGGAGGAGTGACCGTGAAAGCACCCAGGGTAGGTCTCGGGCCCCAGGGCTGTGTCACCAGGGCTGGACACAGGACACGGGTGGTATCGTTTGCTGGGAACGGCATGTGCCCAGCACCGTGCGTTTATCATTTCATGCGAGTCCACCGCATGAATGTCAGTTGTCAGCAGGAGCATGAAGGGTGTTTGTTAAAACCTTCTGCATCTTCCCTCTCAGGTCTCCCTGGGCACCATGGCACATGCCCCAGGCCCTGCCCTGGAGGGGTTTATGGGATTGTTTGGTCCAGAAGCTGGAAACGCCAGCCACCTGTTAGTCTGGGCAGGGGTAACCCGGGGAGAAGCGATGCCAGCCTGCAGATTCCCGGCAGTGGTCAGGGAAGACTCCCTGGAGGAGGTGCTGGCTTTCCTCTGCTCCCTCCTTTTTTAAAGAGACTTTGTTTCTTAGGGCAGTTTTAGAGTCACAGCAAAATCGAGTGGAAAGTACAGAGAGTTCCCGCATACCCTTGCTCCTCCCAGGCAAAGTCTCCCCCACTATCAACACCCCACACTACAACTGTACACTTGTTACAACCGAAGGCTTCATTATCCCCCAAAGTCCACAGTTTACATGAGGGCCCACCCTTGGTGTTGCACGCTGTGGGCTTTGACAAATGTACGATGACACGCGTCCTCCACTGTGGTACGGCACAGAGTAGCTTCCCTGCCCTAAAGGTCCTCTGGCCGGCACATACATGCATCCCTCCCTCCCCTACCCCTGGCAAGTGTTGACCTGGTTACTGTCTCCATAGTGTTGCCTTTTCCAGAACGTTACGTGGTTGGAATCGTGCAGTATGTGGCCTTTTCACATTGGCCCTTTCACTTAGCAGTGTGCGTGGAAGCTCCTCCCGCCACTTCATGGCTTGATAGCTCATTTCTCTTCAGTGCTGAGTAAAAATTCACTGTCTGGAGGTACCAAGGCTCATCTTTCTACTCACCTGCTGAAGGACATCTTCTTTGCTTTCAAGAGGTGCTGACTTTAAGTCAGAGAGCCAGGCACGGAGGAGTCATTAGGTAAGTCTGGCTTAGGTGAGGCCATCAGACCTCGAGCCACTGACTGGGCCTCTTTTGGGGTATATCCTGTAGCCCTGGGGCTGCTGGGAAGGTCTGGAGCTAACCATGTGCAAGTGCCCAGCATGGCACCAGTGCCCCGTGGGACCGGTGGGCGCCAGGGTCCTCTGTAATCACAGCAGAGACCAGTGCCACCCCTTCCTGAGTGCTTGTTACACGCGGTGGCTCAATAAATCCACGCAACAACCCCGGCGGGTGGGTGCTATCCCCAGGTTACAGACCAGGAACCAGAGGCTCGGAGGGGTGGAGGGATGTGCCCAAGGCCACTCCGAGGCACCCTTCAGTCTGACCGTCCCCAGTCCCTGCTGCAATGCCGACATACACACACACGCGCCCCTTTTCTGAAACCCAACAGGCGCACGTCAGGGGCTTCAGGTGGGTCTTAAGAATAGAACACACATGTCAAAAAGGATGTTTTTATACAAATGCCGCCACGACGTGTGTGGGGGGCATCGGGCAGCGCCCCCTCCTCGCTTCTGAAGTGAGGCACTCTCAGCCCCGCGTCCCTCCTGTCATCTTTGCAGAACCCAGAGCTGGTGGGAGAGGGAACTTCTTGCCCAATTTAGCAGGAAACAATAGAACAAAGTCGTAGGTATCACAGCACTTAGGAAACGTCAGGAGCAGCTGGAAACCACCCCACTCAGAATCCTCCCCAAGCCTTTCCGGACACCTGTGTGGCTTTGTAGCAGCAAGAACAGCTCAGATCCGCGTTGATGTGGAGACGGGCAGAGAAAACAGGGCCCAATGAGCACTTTTGATGTTTGTGGGAGCAATTTGGACAGTTTAGCAAAGGAAATGTTGTTTTTGACAATCTTTAGAAATGTAAATTACCCAGAGGCTTACTGTGCTCCCAGATCATTGTTGTCCTTAAACTTTCAGTACAATGCAAACCTACTTCAGTTGCAACTTGCTCCGTGAAATGCCAAAGAACTTCTGGTAGGAGAAAGGGAAGAAACTTGGGTGTAGGAGCTGGCTCTAGGTGCTCACTTTGGAGTGTGGGCGGACACAAAATGCCACGTGAATTACTTAAATTTAAAGTTTTCTTGGAGAAAATACAGTACTGGTGGCCGCTCTCAATCCTGCTTGCCTGTGTCTTGTCCCCTGCAGGGACCGGCTGCCACCTTGAGAGCTCATCTGCCCTTTGTCCCTGAGCAAAGGGGGACACCTGGCCTGACCTCAGTGCAGAGATCCCGCCTGGAGAGACATTGGTCAAGCTGTGCAGAGCCTCAAGGGCTGTGCGCACGGTTATTTTCAGCGTAAGGTTTGGGGTACCCCCTGCATAGCAGCCGTCTCTGTGAAGGACTGTGGCTCCTAGAGGTGGCCTGCGGGGAGCTGGGGAAAGGGTGACATTTGGGCTAGGTCTTCAGGAAAGAGCAGCTACTAGTGGGCACTATTAGTCTCCCTGCTTTGTGGTTGGGGAAACAGAGCCCTTAAGTGACTAGTCCGGGGTCACACAGCTGCAGGTGGCAGAGGCGGGATTCCTACTCAGCAGCCCAAGCCACTCCCGACAGCACAGAGCCTTCTTCCTCGGAGTCTTGTGAGAATCAAATGACATCCCTACTTTGAGGCTCAGAAAAATTAAGACACTAGCCTGAGGATTCAGAACCAGGAACCAAATCAATACTGCCTTTTCCCTGCTGACAGGGTCTCTGCGCTGGAGGCCACACTCTGACTGGCAGCTCTTTATCTGTTCGCCATACTTCAGAGCGCTGTGCCCCGTCCACCTGGCTGGTACAGTGGAATGACGATTGAACATCTCATGGCAGTGCACCTGGGCATTTGTCTTTACGTTTGCTTCTCTTTGGAGCTTGCACAGTGGTTCTCTTGCACGACTGGATGGAATCAGCCCTCTCTGTAGGTGAAATAAGATCGTTTGCATGTCTGCCTTCTCCCCGCACCTCAGGGCCCAGGGCAGGGCTGAGGAGCTGAACAGCAGGAGGGCTTTGTAAATTATGAAGTGCTTATAAAACTTTGTGATTGTAAAGATTAAGATGGGTAAGGCCTGAGGAACAGTTGAGCTCTTTCACAGAAAGCCGAGCGCATCACAGATGAGGATTTCGTCACCAAATGGAAAAGTCGTCGTGAGAAGTAATGGCAGGGACCACCGCGTCCAGCCCGGAGGAGAGAGGACTCTCCAGGGCTTGATCGTGCCAGCGGCCTGTGCACTCGCCGTGGCCCTGCCTGGAGCACCCTCCCCGGCCCCTGCTTCAAGGTCATCTCCCAGTGGGGTTCCCTGACAGCCCTGGCCACCCAGGCCACGCTCACTCAGCCATTTCTGTCCCTCCACAGGCCCGGACATGGTCCTGGGGTTGTTTGTATTATTACTTGTTGAATAAATGAATGAACGAATGTTTCCAAATCCTCCACACAGCAGTCAAAATGACATAAATCTGATCATGTCGCTTTCCTGCTTAACCCTCCAAAGGCTTCCTGGCACATTTGAGAAGAAAACGCCCACTGCTCCCCACAGCCTCTCCAAGTGATGGCCCTGCCAGGCCCCTTCACACCTGCTTAGTTTCGTTCAGCCGCATGGGCCTCCTCTCTGTCCCTTGAGGACACCAAGCTCCCTCTCCCCTGTGCCCAGGCCTTTGCCTCCCGAATGCAGAACCCCAGGCAGAGCCCTGTCCCCAGCCCTGTGCCTGCACCACGCTTCTCTGGCCTGGCTGCAGGCGTCTCAGCTCCCCTTATTTCTTAGCCGGTGGCCTGTCATCTGCATTTTTAATCTTTCTCCCTTGCCAGCCTGCAAATACCTGGAAAGCATGGGCCCTGCCCCCCTCACTGTGCCGCTGCCGTGGCTGCCGTAACGAAGCACCGCGAGCGGTGGTAACACAATAGGACTTTATTCTCCCCAACGGTTCTGGAGGCCAGAAGTCGAAAACCAAGGTGTGGGCAGGGTCGGCTCCTTCTTGGGGCCTCTCTCCTGGTTTCGGTGGTCACTGGTGATCCTTGTGGCCGCGTTGCCCCAATCTCTATCCTCATTGTCACATGGGGTTCTCCCTGTGTCTCTCTTCACATGGTATCCACTTCTCTGTGTCTGTCCAAACTTCCCTCTTCTTATAAGGACCACCTTATAAGATTAGGGCCACCATAATGACCTCATCTTAACTTGATTACATCGCCAAAGATCCTATTTCCAAATAAGGTCACATTCTGAGGTTCCGAGTGGGTATGAATTTGGGGGGACACTATTCAACCCAGGACACCCACTGTCCCTACCCACCAGTCCATGGTATTCATTGAATCAATCAATAAATGAAGTGATCAGATAATCACTGTGTCCTGAGGATAGGGCTCAGATATGTTCTGGGCAGGTCTAGCAGCAGGACAAAGGGAGGAAGATTTCACCCCAAAACGAGGAAGAAGCAGAGGTGACTAAGGGGCCAGCACTCACATTTCCTCATTCCTCTAACCACTGGGCTTCCCTGTCAGCCTCAGGTCAGCCTAGAGGGCTGCTCTGCTCTGTCAGCAGAGTCCTGGAACGCTGGCCTCACAGCAGCAGCCTCACCAAGGGGTGACTGCAGGTCACCGGCCCACTGTAGCCTTGTGTCCAGCAGAGGCTGGGTGATCATCTTGCCAGGGACTTTGCAGAGGGGCTTCAGGTGCCAGATGGAGGAGCGGAATCCAGGAGCCTCTCTGACCCCGCAGCTGTGTGGTTTATTAATATCGCAGCTGAGATGCAGTCTGGGCATGTGCAGAGAGCCACGTGGCGTGCTCCTTCTCCCAGTCCAGGGCACGGGGCATGGGGGAGTACGGCTGTGGAGCCACTCTGGCCGGAACAGCAAACCGTCCTCTGATGTGGTCCATAATGATGCAAGCTGCTCAGCCGGGACTACATCTGCCAGCCCCTCACCCCCTCCCTGTGGCCACGCGGCTAGTTCTCACCAGTGGGATGCATCAGAGATGATGCTCGCACTTCTGGGGCTGTGTGTTTAAAGATGCCTGTGCCGTATCATCACACCCATCCTCCAGCACCAGCCCAGAGGGAGGTCTCTGGGGCCCTGGGGAAGGTGAAGCCATGGGCTGGAAGAAGCTTGGGTCCCTGAGTCACCATGTGGATGAAGGCTGCCACCAACCAGATTGCACCATTAGAGAACAGAACTAACTTCTGTTGGCCAACCCACCGACATCTGGGGTTTATTTGTTATAGCAGCCAGCCTTGTCCTGACTAACACACGGGCAAACCTTAGTCCAGTCCTGGTCTTACCCTCTGCTAGCTGTCTAGCCTTGGGCAAGTTCCTCCCCTCCTCCCAGCCTCGGTTTCCGCATGTGTAACATGGGAGTAATATCTCCCTCCAGAGGTTGCTGTGAGGAGTATATGAGGTAACTAACCCATGGAAAGTGATTTGCAAAAAGCTGGCATCCAGTAAGTAGCCTTAACCAAAGTCGACTGCTTCCTTGGCCCAACCCAATGCCTTACCTAGGCCACTTAACAACCCCGACCACCTTCCTGCTGCAGGCCACGCATGACCGACCCCTCACGTAGGGACTTTGCCAAGCAGACTAGGGTATTATCTGAATAATTCAACACCTGGAAATAAACCGGAAGAGGTACCACCAGTTATTGAAAAGAGGCAGAAAGACACATGTGCTGGCCTCTCTCTAGGGTGTGCCAAGCCCCCAGATAAACATCCTTCCAAGTCTCACACCAGCAGTTCTCAGACACTGACGTGACAGCGCAGCACTGCGGTGCTCCGCCCCGGCCCTGCCGCCGGAACCTGCATCTCAACCGATCCCCTCTGAGTCCTGCTCAAAAGTGACTGAGCTCAGGCTGCTTGGATGAGACAGGGGAGGATTTTCACAGCTCCTCTTCTCCTGAGGGGACAGAGATGGCGTTGGCACAGGCTCGCGCACCGAGGTGGTCTGGGACACACATTCACACTCATTCATTTCTCTTGTTGTAAAGCTTCACATCCTCTCGACCGCCCTCTTGTGGGACATAAACTGTGCCTTGTTCTGCCTGACAGTCATCTCGGAGGGTGTGTGTCTGTCTCGCAGCCCAATTCAAAGGGGTGGCCATGGCCCGCAGGCCTGCTGGACACCTGTAGCCGTGGAAGAGAAACCTTGGCTCAGGGAGGTTAGGTGACCACATCCCACAGCTAATGCTCGGCTGCTGTAGGATTTGCATTTAGGACTGTGTGTCTCCACCACAGTCATGCTGTTCTGTGTCAACCCAAAACTCCAGGTAGGTCCTAACAGAGTTGGGCAGCTCTCACATTTAACCAGGTATTAAAACCTCTTGGAAAAATTTACAAACAGATGCTCAAGCCCCGCCCCTCCCCAACACAGATTTTGGTTCTGCTGGTCTGGGTGCAGCTGCCCAGGAGGTCCTGAAGTGCAGCCCGGCGCCTGATGCCTCAGGGCCTTTGCACTTACACAGGCACTGGCTTGTGCATAAAACCATGTGCTCAAGGTGGCAAAAACAGCCTGGTCCCTGCTTTCCAAGGGCTTAGTGTCCAAAACAGGAGCAGAAGAGAATTTCACAAGTGAGAGCTCGCAGGAGTCTAAAAAGAAAGTGCTCAAAGGAAGTGGGAATTTAGAGGCAAAAGAAGGTGCAGGAGGAGCAGCTGGGCTGGCCTGCTGGGGATGTGGCATTTGAGCTTAGCTTCCTTTTTTTTTTTTTGAGACAGACTTTCATTCTGTCACCTAGGCCAGTGTGCAGTGGTGCCATCATAGCTCACTACAACCTTGAACTCCTGGGCTCCAGTGAGCCTCCTGCCTCAGCCTCCTAAGTAGCTGGGAGTACAAGCGCACACCACCATGCCCAGATAATTTTTAAATTTATTTTTGTAGACATTGGGTCTTGCTATGTTGCCCAGGCTGGTCTTAACTTCTGGCCTCAAGTGATCCTCCCACCTTGGCCTCCCAAAGTGCTGGGATCACAGGTGTGAGCCATCGTGCCCAAAGCTTAGCTTTAATGAAGGTGTGGTCGTCCTTTGAGCACAGGTTGCTGAGAGGCGGGTCAGGTGGGTGGGACAGGACCCACAGAGGGCTGGGGTCAGGGGAACATGGTTGCCTCCAACAGTCCCCCCACTTCCACCCCTACCTGCCATCTGGGCTCACCTGGGCAGCCAGTGATGTCGAGTCAGATTCTCATTCCTTGGACAAAACCCTCCAGGGCCTTCCATCCCTCTAGGTAAAAGCCAAAGTCCTTGCAATGGCCCCCAAGGCCCTGCGTGGCCTGGCCATGCCACCCTTTGGCCCTCTCCACCTCTTTGCTTTGCTCACCAGCCTCAAACTGGCCTTGCTGGTCCTGGAACATGCTGATTCCACTCCTGCCTCAGGGCCTTTGCATTTGCTCTTCTCTCTATCTGGATGCTGTTCCTGACACCTGCACAGCCTCTCCCATACTCTGTGGTCTCTAAACATGCTGCCCTCTCACTGAGGCCTTCCTGACCACCCCATGGGACACTGCAGCCCTCCCCTTCCTTCCTTCCCTGCTGGATGTCATAGTTTACCAGTCGATTTGTTTGCTGTCTCCCATGAGGATGTGAGCCTGCAGAGGGCAGGGTTTTATCTGTTTGCTCACTGCTGCGCACAGGAGCGGGGAACCTGCAGCCCCAAGGCCACACGTGGCCCTCCACATCCCCAAGTGCCCCTTGACTGAATCCAAACTTCACAAAGCAAAGATTTGTTCCGGAAAATCTGGATTTGGTCAAAGGCCGCACTCAAGGATCTAGAGGCCACACGTGTCCCTAAGGCTGCAGGTTTTCCACCTAGAGCCCTGGCACCTGGCAGGAGCTCTATGAACAGAGGTGAAAGGGGAAGTGGGCAGGCAGGCTCGGGAAGCCCAGCAAGAGGGTGTGTCTGGCAGGATGGCCAGGTACGAATGACCAAGGAGGTTGGGTCCCAAGTCTGCAGCACACTGAATGCCACACTGAGTGTGGACGTCACCTGCCTCATTGCCCAGGCAATAGGGAGCCACTAGGGGCATTTGAGCAGGGGAGTGGCCTGGTCAGATCTGTGTTCCAGGGTGACGGAGTCCACCACTGTGGCCCTGCAGGCTGGAAGGTCTCAGTTACTATGTCCAGAGCCAGGCAGAGGAGCAGATGAAGGCTGAGCGTGGGCAGAGAGCATCCCTGCTCTCGTTACCCCCAGCAGAAAGCCTAGAACACTAGGACTGTGGGCAGCCCCTGCAAGCCTGTCCTGCTCTGCTGGCCGAGTCGCAGAGCTCTGCTCTGGGCAGCAGGGGCCCATGAGAACGCCAGCGAGTGCTAACCCCCCAGAGACCCAGGCAGTCTCTGCCTCATGCCACCTGTGCACGGGCCCTTGGAGAATCCCTCCAACTCCAGGGCTCAGGGCCCTTGGAAGGACGCCTTTGGCATTTGGGCTGGTGCCCTTGGCTCTCAGATCCTTGGGTTCTGGTCCCAGCTCCCCCACTGCCTCTGGACTACATGCTCCCCTGGACCTCAGTTTCCCCATCTGTGAAATGGTTGGGTCCGTGCCCTCAGCTCTGCCCTCTCTGATCTCACACTTCCCAACCCATGCCCAGAGCCTGCTGGACACAGAGACAAACGTGCCATCGCCTCTCGATGCTGGGCATGTTGACATTTCAGGCCTGCCACACACCCGAATCGCAGGGCTGAGAATGGCAGGAAGAGGGGCGCCCTGCCATGGAGACAGGAGCTTGGAGCTTGGTTCTCTTTCCTCGGAAAATCCCGAAAGCTGTGACAGGAAGAGACCTGCGCCGTCCGAGCTCAGGGCCCGCTGCCTGCACTCTGTGGACAAAGACACTGGGCCTAGAGAGGAGAGGCCGCCTGCCCGGGCCAGCAGTTCTGGGGACCCACCGCGGGCCCCCTATGGAGTCACTTCTCCCACCTCAGACGGGCCTGTCCCTTGCCAATATGGATTTCCGATTAGACACGCCCCCGAGGAGGTGGGAAGGAAGCTGTGTCTGGGGTGCGGGGCTGGGGGAGGACACCACTGAGGCAGGCACCCCAGCCTGGGCCAGACTGTCCGCTCTGCGAGAGACGGATTGCTGGGCTCTCCTGCCCTCTCGTGGGCATGCTCTGAACAGCAGGAGCTGGAAGCGCTTGGTCTGGGGCGCATGCGTCCTGGTGGAATAGTATCAAAATGCAGATTCTGGCCCAGAAGGTCCGGGGCGGGTCCAAGGTTCTGTGATCATAACAAGCTCCCAGGTGCTGTCGAGGTGCAATGAGCTGGGATCCACCCGCGGCCCGTGCACAGGTGGGAGGAGGCTGCCACGTGCTGTCTCACTACCTGACGACAGATCCCCAAGGACACATGGGGGTAAGGGGGATTTTCACGAAGGACTCTTGATTCGAAGTCGGTACCCACATCCATAGTAGCGTTCCGGCAGATGCTTGAGAGAAGAAACTCTATGTTAGAAAATGCCTTGGACACACGTCGTGGTTCACACAGAGCTTTCCACCTGTGTGGTCACCACACGCAATTTGAGGGGCTCAGTGCAAAATAAAAATTCAGGCCCTTTGTTCAAAAAGCAGGTACAGTTAAAAGAATTTTAAATATAAAGATTTTCCCTTTCAAAGTGTGTTACTTACACAATGCGACAGGGACATCAGAGATATAGAAGTCACAACACAAACTTACAGATTGTGAAAATAATTTTTGGGGTGTCACAGTTTAAATGAAACAACAAATAATAATACTTTATTAATGTGACAGCTTGATTATAGGATTTTTCTGGCTCACTTTTCCACAGATTTTTTTATTAGCTCATCAAAGTTCATAATTTTAGCAACTTCATTTTCAATAGCTGTAATGAACGTGAGGTCAGTTCTTGGCAAATTCAAGATCACAAATCAAGTTTGGTCATTTTTCATTTTAAGAAGGATGTTTCTGCTGAGGTCCTATTATTGAAGCTCTTAAGAGTATCTTGTAGGCTGTGACAACATTGAGATAAATTTCTGATAAATAATTTTGAAATACGAATTTCAAAATGTGTACACCTAGAGCTGGTGATGCTTGCAGAATAATTTTTCCAAAAAGATTTTACTATTTATACAAATCATTTTCATGTAAGACTGATTTTAGTTTTAAATGTGTACAGTGGTATTTTAATGTTTAATGTCTGACATTTCCTGTAACCTGTGGAGGTTATGCAAAAACCCAACAGTGGCTGTAAGATTTGTACTACAGTTCAATGGCATATTTATGCATTCTATTGCTGTATCTTGCATTACAAGGGAAATTGAATTTTAAAATTGTTTTCCTCATTAATAATTGTTTCATCAAAGCTTGATATGAAAATATTGTTCTTTTTGGCCAAATGTGACCATGTTTACATGTAATTCTATTTCTAAGCCTTTGCATATTTACTTTACAACGTTGCAATAGTTTTTAAAACCACAGACTCTAAACCTGTGGAAGACTCGTACTGCATCACTCTATCGCAACGTCCCTGGGTTCACTTCTGTTTGTGAGAACTTCCCGTCAGTTCACTGCTGAGGCCGGCGAAGAGTCCATATTCATGCAGGTGCCACGGGGACAGGCTCCTCGCAGCGTGGGCAGAGCACTGGCCCCCTCAGGGCTCCTCCTCTCTCCTGGGGTCACCCACTGCTGCCACCATCACCACCAGCGACCCAGCCCCAGCTCCCAGCCCCGGCCCCCCAGGTCCCCACGGTGCCCCAGATGGTCCCAGGTGTGTGTGCCAGGCCAGCTGCTCAGAACACATGCTGCCCACCCTGCTGTGTGCTTGTCATCCGCTTGGGTGCATGCTCTGTCATCCCACCTTATGTCACTTACGAAACATGAGTTCAAAGATAAAGTTCTTAAGAATTTCAAGGAGGTGACAGCAGAGCATTGAACAAAGCGTGAGGCCCTTCTGAGAGCAGGTGAGGCGGCCGTTATTGTCACTGTGGCTCACACTCCTATATGCTCACCTCGTGCCCGGCCCTGGGCTCCCGACAGCTTAGCTACATGGTTTAGCCCTTATATCTGCGGCATAAGTATGATCAGCTGTGCACTCGTGGCCCACAGCAGACATGCCCTCGTCATCTCTCCAAGTCACCAGGAAAGCCTCCCCACTGGGCCATTCCTCTTGGTCCCAGGGCACCCAAAGTCCCGTTTGTGCCTCATTACCCCAAATGACTTGGTCTCCTGGGGTACTTTAAACTTGCCTGAGAAGCATGTCCTACTGAGGCAGTGCCCTGGCCCGGTAGGAGTCGCATGTCAGGGAGGAGGCTTGTGTGCACCAATGGCTGCATCCACCTCTCCTCTCCTCGCTCTGGCCTCGCCCCAACGCTGAGGTTCAGCCCCGGAATTCGACCTAGAGTGGTGGCTTGGGGTCCTGTAAACACCACCTCACTAGGTGGGGGCATGTGGGTGCCTCAGCTGGGGAGCTTGCTGGCAAGACAAGAAACCCAAGTACAAACCCCAAACCCAAGGTACACCATGGATGGAATGGTTTCAGCAAAGAGGCTCAGTGGTGGGATTACATGGGTCGGTCGGCACATGCATGGCACATACCAGGCTGTCGATACAGGAGTTATTGCTGCGGTACCTCCCAGGACTGATCCTGGCACAGCAATTGTCAGTCACAACACGAATCAGCAAGTGTGGAGTCCATGCAGGGTGCTTTATAAAATGCATCTGCTTTAATCCTTGTAGTAACCCCATCAGGTGTTGACGGCCCCATTTTAAAGATCAGAAAACTGAGGCTCAGGGAGGGAGTACCTCCCCCGGCACCCTCCCCCAAGTGGAAATAGCATTTGAGCTTGGGTGTTGGGTGTGTCTTTTTGACATTCAGACTGGAAGTATTAGACCCTTCCTGATACTTGTGGCAAGTGTGGGAAGGCCAAGGGCTGGGCTCGAGGTCCTGCAGGCTCTCAGAGGTAATGTCAAGGCCAGCATCACCGACTGCCATCTGCAGGTAAACCCTTCCACCTGCTGCCTGAGACACCCACCCCCACCTCCTGGACCCTGGTACTGTTCCTCTTTGCTTGGAACTTGCCATTCCCTGCTTCCCTCAGTTGTCCAGCCTTTTCTGTTATTTTGCAAAAAAGCCCTGGTCTCAGTCCCAGGTGCCTGGGGGCAGACTACCAATCCAACGTGTGTCCAGGAAGAATCCTTTCTCCCTCTGGGCATCTGTCTCCCTGTGATAAAATGACAGGGCTGAGCTAAGCGGGTTACCCCATCACCGAGGCACTCGTGTTAGGGGTGCCAGATAAAACACAGGATGTCCAGTAATATTTGAATATCAGATAAACAACAGATGCTGCTCTAACACAAGTATATCCCAATACTGCATGAGACATACTTACACAACACTAGACAATTTGAGTGTTCTGAATTACTCAAGGTCTGCTGAGCCTGCAAGGTGGCCGGGATCTGGAGGAGCTCCCAGTCCGGAGGGGAAGGCTGGGAAAACCTGATACTGGGGCTCGGGCTGGCGTTGGGGGTAGGTGCAGTGACAGGGCCAATGCGGGGCAGGGCAGGCCCAGAGGGGGAGTCTGCTCTGGAAGAGAGAGATGCTCTTCCTTCTGCAAGTGGGGCTGGGGCACAGCAGAGCGCTGGGGTTCCCCTCAGACGGTCAGGATGGAAACGGAACCTGCCCCTTGGCTGATGGCAGCTCCAGCAAGGTCCTGGGCCTCTCTCTCTCCATCTGCAAAAGGCTCAAGCAGACCTGCCTTGCAAGGGTGTTGCGCACATTACGTGAACAATGTGTGCAAAGTGCCTGGGACAGAGCAGGCCTTCAACAGCCTTGGTGTAACTGTCACCAGCCGGCTGGGGAGAGAACGACGCTGACCCTGGATAAACTGCACGCAGCCTTCTCAGGACTAGAACAAGCTGGTGCCCTCCAGCAGAAACCATGTCCGCTGCGGCCAACGCCTGTTCCTTCCTCTCCAACCCAGCCCCGGTTTGCCTAGGGCAGCCACGTTTCAGCAACACTACATTTCCTGGCCTGCCCTGTGGCCGGGCATGGCCCAGTGCTGCCAGCTTGGTCCCTGCGGTGCAAGCGGAGGGTGCTGGCTGGCCGGACTTTCTGAAAGCTCTATAGAAGGAGGCAGAGCAGCAGGTACCACCTTTGCCCTTCCCCTGCCTCCCGCCTGCCTGGCTGGCATGGCGATGGGGGTTGGCAGCTGCCTGAGGGCAGTGCCAGCTAGCACAGCAGCCACGTGCCAGGGAGTGGAGCACACAGACAGCAGCTGCCTCAGACTGCGCTGCCCACAGGACAGCTCGTTATGTGCTGAGGCCCCTGCTGTCCTCTCCTGTGCTATGCAGGAGCCCCCCCGCCCCGCCCGCCGAGGTGGAGCTCACACCCATGGGTGGGCTATGAAGCGCTCTGACAGTCCTGCAGCAGGCGCGGTTGGCGCCCTGCACCTACACCGCCCCAGCCTTCCAACTGCAGCACCACGTTTCCCTGCCCCAGGGTGCTCTGTGCCCGCTCTGCCACTGGCACGGCAGGCTGGAAGTCCAAGGCATGACCTCCTGCAAAGACTGAAGGGTAAACGCCCCAGCTCCCTCGCCATGGGGTGGGCGACTCTCAGAGGCACGTGCTGAGCTGGCTCCTGGTTTTTCCAGGGTTTAGCTCCAGTGGCTTGGACAACTCACCCCACCTCACCCCTGCCTTCCCTTCCCGGTCTCTCCCTGACACCCCAACCTGGGATCACCTCCCAAATAACCCACTTGCACATAAATCCTGGTCTCAGAGTTGGTTCCTGGGGAACCCCAACCATGACAAGCTAATTATCTTACTCCATCTTCACCCCACCCTTTGAGGCCAATAAGCAGTGATTATTGTCCTCAATAGAGGACAGTAGTAGAGAAAATCAAAGTGTGCCCCAGGTCACAGATGGACCACAGGAGGGAGGGCTGGGTTCAAACACAGGGCTCCAAAGGCCAAGGCCAGAGGCGGTCTGATCCCCGGCGGCTGC
>RJWJ010023248.1:0-26031 GCA_004363605.1 Indri indri
AAAAAAAAAAAAAAAAAAAAGATGGTTCTTTAAATGAAGCAGCATCTTAGACTTTCTTCCAATTGTGTTAACGGGTAGCTTCTCTCTGAGAAAAATAGATGGCAAATAAGGAAAGAAGAAATAAATGCTAGGCACAAACCATATGATTTAATGTTCACGATAATCGTAGGAGGTGAGAGAAATCTATTGAGGAACATGAGGGTCAGAGAGGTTATGCACTGCCTAGGATGACAGGGCGGGTGAGGGGCAGGTCAGCGTTTGAACATGACCCTTCTGGTGACAAAGCCCACAAACTCTTCACGGGACAGCCTTTCAGGGTCCCTATCCAGCTGACTTGTTAGGGAACGCCTAACTTAGAAGTGCCCTCGCCCATCCAGGAAAGAAGTCGCTAAGCCACATTTGGTGGGGAGAGAGGGTGAAGAAGTGCCCTTTGTCCCTCCGAGTAAAGGCCCCAGGCTGGCAGCCCCTCTGGGAGAAAACATTTTATGCTGACCACAATGGCTGTGGAGTTCAGCTAAAGTCACTTTCCTAGTTCCATCTGGAAGCTCTTCAGAGGCATAATTTCATTTCAGCCAAATGTAATTAAGAATTTGATTTGATTAAAAAACAAATCGAAGGAGAGAAATGAGGTTTCTCCTCATTTCCTCCCTTTCTTCACAAATGGGGCACTCATTAACAAGGCGCGTGTCAGTGACCAGTGACCGGTTCATGAGGGCTGCCCCTCCCCTGCGCCCTTAGCCACCTTTCCTAAAGAACCACGGCTGGAGGGAGGCGAAAGGGGGATGAGGGGTGCAGTTCCCGCAAGAGATCAAGGAACTCAGCAAATAAACGCGAAGGATTTTTAAAATTCTAATTTGGCTTCAGGATACTAGCAAAACACAGCAGCTGCACAACCTCTGCGGGAATGAGATGTCCACTTAATTAAAGCGTGGCCAGGCGGGGGGCGGCTCCCAGGGAGAGACTCAGCAATACTGAGTACTGATCAAACTAGACCTGCTGCCAAGAGAAACCGTCGTCAGCAGGGATCACCAGCTCGCCGCTCTGGGAAAATGGGGCTCCAAAGCCAATTTTGGTAAAAAAGAAAAGGAAAGAAGTAGGGTGAGAGGAAAGGATTTGTGATATTGTATTATTGGCCACGACTCAAATAATCTGCCTCTGACCTACTCCATCTTATCTCAGAGACTCTAATGAGAATTGTGTGGTGAGCCTTTATAAAGGGCAATTCAAAATGAGAACAGGGAGGTCAAATACTGCATGGGCTGCTCCTGTCAGATTTCTGCCCAGACACACTCTCTCGCTGACTCCCCCGTTTGTGGGAATACTCCTTTATTCATTTTCTGAACCTGCGTCTTTCCCCCTCTTTGAAGAAGCCCTGTGTGAGTACCCATGCAAACTGAGCGAAGCAGGAGCTGGAGGCCACTTTCCAGTGTTCCTATGGAGTCAAATGAAGGCAGAAGTTACTGAAAAGAGCTGGAACTTAAAAGGAAAGCTTCAGGACATGGGATTGTCACAGGATGGGACCGAAGCAGGGACCCCAGGGTTAAGGTGGTTGCTGGGTTGGTTTGGCTGCTCAACAATGCCATCGTGGACGCAGGCTCCATCTGTCTTTCCACTACATCACCCCTAGAGTATTGCCTTTTTTCCTTAGGTCTGGTGACTCGTAGATGTGAGAGAGCTGCTGCAGGTCCAAACATCACATATACACTTAAGGCAGGGAGAGGGCGGAAGTGGTGGCACTAGTTCTGTCTGTTTCATCTTATCAGGACAGCAAAAACCTTCTCTGAAATCCCAGAAAACTTTTTATATTTCACTGGCCAAAACCATCACGTGGTCACCCCTGGCTGTAAAGGTTACTGGGAAAGTAAGTATTTATCTGGAAAACTTGCTGATCTGATCAAAATTGGAATTCCGTTTACAAGAAAGATAGGGAGAAAGGATAATGAGTAGGCAATAAAAAGTGTCTTCTGTAGATGCTTAGATTGCTGAGTAGCAGCAAGGTCTAGCAAAGAAAATCAAAGCCCCTCTAGGTATATCAAACAGGGGGCATTCAATGCAGGGATTTGTTTGTTGGACAAGAAATGTCAGAAGGGCCAAAGGAGAAAAAAAGGCATTTTATTTGCTTTGCTTTATTGCAAATACTGCTTGCTTTATTGCAGATACTGCTTTTTTACAAATTAAAGGTTTGTGGCAACCCTGCATCCAGCAAATCTATCAGAACCATTTTTCCAATAGCATGTGCCCACCTTGTGTCTCTGTGTCACATTTTGGTAATTCCCATAACATTTTGGGCATTTTTCATTATCATTATATCTGTTATGGTCATCTGTGATCAATGATCTTTGTTGTTACTACTATAATTGTTTGGGGGTGCCTTGCCCATATAAGATGGCAAACTTAATTGATAAATGTTGTATGTATTTTGACTGCTCCACTGACCAGGCATTCTCCCATCTCTCTCACTCTCCTCAGGCCTCCCTATTCCCTGAGACACAATAATATTGAAATTAGGCCAATTAATAACCCTACAACGGCCTCTAAGTGTTCAAGTGAAAGGGGAAGTTGCATATCTCTCACTTTAAATCAAAAGCTAGAAATGATTAAGCTTAGTGAGGAAGGAATATAAGAAGCCGAGGAGATAGGCTAGCAGGTAGGCCTTGTGCATCAAACAGTTAGCCAAGTCGTGAATGCAAAGGAAAAATTCTGGAAGGAAATTAGAAGTGCTACTCCAGTGAGCATAGAAATGATAAGAAAGCAAAACAGTCTTATTGCTGTTGTGGAGAAAGTTTTAATGGTCTGGATAGAAGATCAAAGCAACCACAGCATTCCTTAAGGAAAAGGCTTTAAGTCAAAGCCTAATCCAGAGCGAGGCCCTAACTCTCTTCAATTCTATGAAGGCTGAGAGAGGTGAGGAAGCTACAAAAGAAAAGCAGGCTGCTAGCAGAGGTTGATTTATGAGGTTTAAGGAAAGGAGCCATCTCCATAACACAGAAATACAAGGTAAAGCAGCAAGTGCTGATACAGAAATACAAGCAAGTTATCCAGAAGATGTAGCTAAGATAGTTGATGAAGGTGGCTTACTAAGCAGCAGATTTTCAATACAGACAAAACAGCTTTCTATTCACAGAAGATGCCAACCAAGAATTTCATAGCTGGGGTTGGGGAGAAGGCAATGCCTAGCTTCAAAGCTTCAAAGGACAGGCTGACTCTCTTATTAGGGGTGAAAGTAGCTGGTAACTTTAAGTTGAAGCCAATGCTCACTTACCATTCTGAATATCCTAGGACCCTTTAGAATTATGCTAAATCTACTCTACCTGTGCTCCATAAATGGAACAGCAAAGCCTGAATGACAGCACATCTGTTTACAGCATGGTTTACCAAATATTTTAAGCCCACTGTTGAGACTGACTACACAGAAAAAAAGATTCCTTTCAAATATTACTGCTCATTGACAATTTACCTGGTTATCCAAGAGATCTTATGGAGAAATACAAGGATATTAATGTTTTTTCCCATGCCTGCTAACACAACATTCATTCTGCAGCCCATGGATCAAAAAGTACTTTTGACTCTCAGATCTTATTTAAGAAATACATTTCATAAGGCTATAGTTGGCATAGGTAGTGATTTCTTCGAGGGATCTGGGAAAAGTACATTGAAAACCTTCTGGAAAGGATTCATCATTCTGTATGCCATTAATAACACGGGAGGAGGTTAAACTATCAATATTAACAAGAGTTTGGAAGAAGTTGAGTCCAACCCTGGATGACGTTAAGGGGTTCAAGACTTCAGTGGAAGAAGTAACTGCAGATGTGGTGACAAGAGCAAGAGCACTAGAATTAGAAGTGGAGACTAAAGATGGGACCGAATTGCTACAATTTCATGATAAAACTTGAACAGATGAGGAGTTGTGTCTTATGGCTGAGCAAAGAAAGTGGTCTCTTGGGATGGACTCTACTCCTGGTGAGGCTGCTGTGAACATTGTTGAAGTGACAACAAAAAGTTTAGAATATTACCTACACTGAGTTGATGAAGCAGTGGCAGGGTTTGAGAGGATTGGCTCCAATTTTGAAAGAAGTTCTATTGTAGGTCAAATGTTATCAAACAGCATCACATGCTGCAGAGAAATCTTTCAAAAAAGAAATCAAGAGTCAATTGATGCAGCAGACTTCATTGTTGCTTTATTTTAAGAAATTGCCATAGTCACCCCAACCTTCAGCAACCACCACCCCAATGAGTCAGCAGTTGTCAATATCAAGGCAAGACCCTCCACCAGCAAAAAGATTACGTGAGACAAATAATGCCACAGGTGTTGCTCCTGCAGGGTATGAAGAGGTGGCAGTTGATGACATCAGGTTTTTGAGGCAGCTTGGGTGATCCTTTGTCCTCTCTCTGCACTCATGGGCTGAGGAAATGGAGGGACAGGTGATGAGAGTAACCCAACTTCAAATACTAACCCAGTGGGAAATCCAGAAATAATTGTTAATTATATGTCCAAATAACTGGATTCTAAAAAGATCCCTTCATTTACTTCTACTCTAGATGATCAGAAAATTTCAAGTTGAATGAATTTAAAGGAAATGTCTACTGGCAACATTTTTTCAAGGCTTGATGCCATATAGGGAGCACTGAAAAAGATAAAGAGCTCTACTGAAGATGGTTCAGGCCAAAGAATCTGTGTCAGTGAACAAACTGTGTTGAAGAATTAGTCCCACAATTCTCTAGCAGAGGGTTTATTAAGGTCATCAGAGAAGAAATCATAGTAAACTAATTATGGTCATATATCCACTGTGCTGTCATTGTGACCCTCTGTTTGAATGTAGGACTCCGTGATTCACGATAATAAATACTTGTCCATAGGAGAAACATGCATAGATTCTGGCTGGAGAACATTAGCTTCAGGGACAGTTTAGAGCATCTCATTCTGAGGGCATGATTGGACAGAGGAGCTTGTATCCCTGTATCCAGCTGTATCTGGGTGTTGGGAAACATAGGGTTTGAAAAGTTGGCTGTGAACAGATGCAGGGATGAGAGTGCAGGCATGTAGATCAGGAACCTCAGATAAGCAACCCCAGGGACTCCTGGGGGAACTCTTTGCAATCTTGAGCTCTCTTAGAAGCTCACCTGGAACATCTGAGAGTTAAGGTACAGAGAAAATTGCCATGGGCTGAAACAAGGGCCCACAGGTGACCTGTGGGACAGGATGGGAAGGACAGGGCAGGAACTCATGATGTTAACAATGACCCTTATGTTTGTGGAGCACATTATGGTTTACGGGGTGCTTTTCTCTCATCTTAACAATTAATCTCACATAGTAGTCACTTGCTGTGTAAGTGAGATGTTCCAATGACATATTTCTGTGTAACGAACTCCTCCAAACTTAATGCCTGTACATTCAGAATGGCACATGCGCACGGCTGGCAGGCAATGCTGGCTGTTGGCTGGGAGCTCAGTGGGGCTGGCTGCCCAGAACGTCTGCAGGTGGCCTCACCATGTGGCTTGGCTTCTTGGAACATGGCGCCTGGGTTCTGAGAGGGAGCGTCCGAGAGCACGTGTTCCAAGAGACTGCGACTCAAGTTCAAGGCTCCATATGCTCTAGCCACAGCAGATAATGAGTGTCACCTCCTTTGTATTCTGTTGGTCAAGCAGGTCACAAAGACTGGCTCAGATTTGAGGGGAGGAAAATATACTTCCCCTCTCAGTGGGAGGAGTAGCAGAGAACTCTAGGCCACCTTCAATCTACTACAGTAGGAATTATGAGCCTCATTTGACATATTTTGCACAAAATTAACTTTCTTGAAGTGATCTAGTAAGCAAGTGCCAGAACTGAATTGGACTGAAGCACAGGTTTTCTGACTCTAAATCTGGTATTATTATAAAAATCACATGTATGTATTTAAGTCCCTGCTCTGTGCACTATGCATCATGACTTCATGGTCACTTGGAGTGGGTAGAACCTCCAGATGTGCTGATCCTTCTCCTGGCTGTCTTTCCTTATTGCAGTGATTTTGCATGGCCCTGCTCAAGACAAATAGGTCCCCTCCTACAAACAAGAGGGACTGTCACTCTAGGTCCCAGATACAAAAGGGGGCAGATCCTGAAAGACTTTGTTAGCATTGCACTGTCCCAGGATCCTGAGTGAGCCACCTGACGTGGAGCCTAGGTCTTGACTCCTTAATTGCCAGACCCACAGGGACTTTAGGGGACACTGCATCACACTGAGTAGGAAACAGAGCCTCAGAGGCTGAGAGAGACTTGCCTTAGGGTCCCCGGCTTGGTCAGAGGTAAGACCAGGTCTGGGGTCTGACCTCAGCCACAGCCCACCCAGGCTGCCCCTTCAAGGAACACCCTCTCTGTCTCCATGCCTTTTGGGACACTCCCTTTCCAGCCACATCCCACATGCTTGAGGCAGTAGATGAGGGGCAGAATAGCAGAAAAAGGAGATGCATGCCTGGAGACTCCTCTCTTTCCAGAAGCCTTGTCCTTGAGAAGGGGTGGGGGTGTGGAGGACGGGTATCTACAGGGTGCTGCTAAGTAACCCAGGCAGGGGGTGCTTCCTGTTGGTACCCTGGTCAGTGGCCAGATTCCAGCCCTTGATGGTGTGGGGACAGGGGATGCCATTTAGAATCTCTTGGGCAGTGCATTTGAGACCTGTATCTGTCCACTGACTGCAGGCTGTGGGGCCCCTGAGTGGCCCAGGTGTGAGGCAGGGGTGGCTTCTGGCTGCTTGGCTTTGTCTTCCCCACTCTTGCCTCCCTACTCCCAGCTGCTTCTTCCTTCTCCCTCTGAGGCCCCTGGGTTATCTCCTTCTGCCTTCACCCCGTCATCCCAATGCCAAGGTTTGAGGAATGGCTGTATTAGTGTTCTGCAGAGAAACAGAACCAACAGGATGTATGTTGATGGAGACAGAGATATATCATAAGGAATCAGCTCACATGATTGAGGAAGCTGGCAAGTCCCCAGATCTACAAGGTACATTGGCAAGCGAGAGACTCAGGAGAGCTGATAGTGTAGCTCCAGTCTGAGTCTGAAGGCCTGAACCCAGGAAAGCTGATGTTTCTGCTTGAGTCTGAGAGCAGGAGAAATTCTCCCTTACTCACACAAGGGTCAGCCTTTTTAGGCCCAGCCATGTTGAAGAGGGCAATCTGTTTTATTTAGTCTACAGATTCAAACCTGCTCCTGCAGAAGGACCCTCAGACATACCCAGAATAATGTCTGCCCAAATATCTGGGCACCCTGTAGCCCAGTCAAGTTGACACATAAAATCATGATAGTCGTTGTGTACAACTTTGCTGGGGTGGATCCTGAAGTGGAGAAATGTTTCTATAAAGATAACCAGATCCCCTGGGCTGGCAGGTGAACTGTCGGCACTGGTTGCTATGAAATTTCAGGGGAACCTTCAATCCTTTCCCCAGTGATTTTACTTTGGCATCAGGATGAAATCGTATCTTTCCCTCCCAAAGCCTGTCATTGCTTCTGCATTTTCCTCTCCAGCCGTCTCTGACTACTTCTGCTGCCCCACTCCACCACCCCTCTGCACCCGGCTGCCATCACTCCTGGGTGTGCTGGGCGTTTTCACACCTCTAGGCCTTCGCATGCACTGCTCTCTCTGCCCAGAACACCCTCACCTCCCATCTCTTCCTGGCTGCTTCTATTTTTCTTTCAAAATTCAGCTCAAGTGTTAGTAACTGAGTTAATTTAATGCATCCAGAACCATACCTGACATGCGCACTGTTTAAATGTTTGATATCACACATGGTTGCATTCAGATTTGTATCGCCTCATTCATTCAGTCAGTCGACAAATATTTAAAGGACATCACCCATGTGTCAGGTATTGTCCCAGGTGCTGAGATACAGGGAACAAGATGGGTATGGTTCTATGGAGCATGTATTTCAAGGAGGGAGACAGACATAAATCCAACTAACGGGACAAATACATAAAGTCAATTAAAACTGTGGCAATATGAAGAAAGAAACCAATAAGCAACGGACACAGGAAATAACGAGAGTGGCTCTCCGCTGAGTGGGTAGCCAGAGGTGATCTGATGAGTACATCTGAGCTGAGACATGACAATGTGAAAAAGTCACAGCCACAAAGATTGCAGGAAGGTCCTCCAGGGACAGGGAATCGCAGGGCAGAGGCTGTGAGACTACAGAGAGCCTGGCCCGTTGAGGAACTGGAGGACGACGCCAGGAGCTGGAGAGGAACAAGGGAGCAGAAGGCAAGGACGAGCTGGAGAGAGAGCCGGGTGTGGCAGTGCCTCCCCAAGACCCCCAGCACGCCTGTACTTGTTCACCTGTACCCTCCCGTGGTGCCAGCCTGGCTTTACCCCGGCCTGGAGACTTCCCGGGGGCACAGACCGTCCAGCCCAGAACTGGAGTGAGCTCGGTGCCTAGAAGGTGCTCGGTCAATGTTTCTAAAGGACTTAATGCAGCCATGCTAGGTGTGCTCCCCAGTGAGACTGTGGGCCCCGGAGGATGAGGCCCCTGTCTCCACACCTCTTCGTCTCTGCATCTCCAGCTGTCAGACGAACACATGCTGTCTGCATGAGTAAATGTCACTTTACTTGCCTTCTTCATGGCTTCCAGAGCAGAGAAGGGAACAGAGCTGATGACCAACAAATCCTTACTTCAAGGTGAATGGCCCCCGGCGAGTTGGGCTTAAGCTTTACTTCTTGAGAAGCCTGTGGCAGAACTGAACAGGAGAGGAGGCCAAGCGCACGAAGGATGGCAAGGGTTTTAGAGGAAGGTGGAGGGAGGATTAACATTTATAAAAAGTTATGCAGTAAGTTGTTGCCCTGACCGTGCATTTACCGTTTATCCTTCAGTTTTCGGGGGCTCCTCTGCTGCGCTTTTCAAAGACTAGTCGTTCTTATACTTGGCTTTGCTCCGCCCCACCCCATTTCATCTGTGTTCGTGTGTGTCTGATTCAAAATGATACACTGTTAGTCCTATTGGAGAATCTTTTTCTTGGGGACTTAGATAGTATATTGTCTTTGCTTCTGCATTAAACTAAACTGTTTCTGGAAATCAAAACCACAGCTTTGGTTTGTTTCACGGTTCATTTAAACAACCAAAAAAGGGCAATATTTAGTCTCGTTTTTAGGCTGGCATCTCAGCAAATTACAGAAGAGCGGCTTGCTGTGGTTTTGGGTTTGCTGTCTTCAAGCCCCTGGCGGAGGCACGGATGTTGGAAAACGCGGGGTAGAGGGTTCCTGAATCTGTGGGTGGGGGGCTGGGAGAGGGTTTCTGAATGGGAAAAGGCAGGTGGCTTGGCTTGACGGAGGGCAGAGGAGGAGACCCAAAGGGCAGCAGTCGGAGTAGAATTCTGCGGCCGTCCCTGTTAACGCAAACGCTTCACGGTGGAAGGGCAGGGGGAACGCTTAAAATACGTGATCTGCGCTTGTAATGATTGCAAGTTGGCTGTTTGAAACTTGACACGGTCTAGGGCTGTATTATTACTTATTTATTGCCCCGTGTTTTTCCAGGAAGAATTTGGAAACACTTAGCTGCTCCTCGCCCGCTGACGAGTTTAAGGATCGATGCCACGCTGAGGCCCCGCCGCCCTCGGTCTGCGGCGCGGCCCGGACATCGGGCTTTCTACAGCTCCTCAGGCGACTTCGAAGTGCAGTGAAGTTTCGAGGTCACTGATTTAAGTGATGTATAAAGATAGATACAGCACGAAAAGGCAGAAGAGAATCAGCAGTACATGGACGAGGACATGAAGACAGTGGGAAAACACAGGCAGGAAACGGAAGTGGAAGCCTGGTGCGAAGTGACACTATCAGGTTTCCTGTCCACATGGGGGACATGGGCACATCTCCCAGGAGGAGCCCTGCAGTCCCTGGTCCTGAGACCGCAGAGAAATTTCTCTCCTGGTTCACTATAAACGGTGAATTCTGTGCGGTTTAGCAAAGACCTTTAAGGATGTCACTTCTGAACGTGTGGAGCTTGCCCAGGAAACAGACTGATTTTAAACTTTTAAATCCATTGCACACACTAAAGTTGCACACTAAACAGTGACATTATTATGATGCTTAAGGGAGAGAATCCATGTAAATAATTTGGAATAGTGCCAGCTACATAGCCAATAATAACTGTTATAAATATCGTCACCTCACCTCACTGCTGAGGCCAAACTCAGGGTTTCTCATACAGAATTTTCTCAAATGAAAGACTGATCGAAATAATATTTAAATTCCATACAATCCTAGGTGGCCTCTCCTGGGTTATTCAGTTGACCTGGGTGGGACCTGGGCATTGATTTATTAAAAAAAAAAAAAAAAAAAAGCCCTCCCCAGGTGACTCTAATGCACAACACATGCTGAAAAGCGGTCTTGGCGTCTGGTGTTATTTTAGCTGCTCTCATTGCAGCTTCCCAGCTGCCTCTCTGCAATCCAGTCTCTAGGCTGATCTGAGACCCCCATCACAACTGCTCTGATGCTAGACTATTATCCTTTTGCTTTCACGCTTTTTCGTTTTTTTGTTTGGGATAAACATCTGTTATTACTTTAATTTAAAAAATTTTTTAATTACCTTTTTTTTTTCTGATTTTAAAAACCCATCCATGTTCATTTTAGTCCCCACCCAGAGATAAATAATGCAAACAGCATATTACATTTTCTTCTAACCTGTTTATGTATCGACTTTTGTATGAATGTGTAATATAAATTTTTAATGTAATTAAGTAAAAATTTTAATTTTTAAAATTGCAGAATTAATTTTGAAATCTGCTTCTTTTCCTTAACTTTATGTCATAAGCCCAGTCCCAAATGCTAAGGATTTTTGAAAGCATAATGATTTTTTCTCATTCATTTTTCTGCTACCTCTCACCGTATTTTACTGTTCCCTTATTATCAGATGCGTTAGCTTCCTGGGGCTACCGTAACAGCGTACCATGCACTGGGTAACTTTAAAGCAATAGAAATTTATTCTCTCAGTTCTGGAGGCTGGAAGTCCAAAATCAAGGGGTAGGCAGGCGTGGATCCTTCTGGAAGCGCTGTGGGAGAATCTGTTCCATGCTGCTCTCCTAAATTCTGACAGTGTCTGGCAACCTTCGATTCCTTGGCTCATAGACACATCACTGTAGTATCTGTCTCCATCCACGTGGTGTTCTCCTTGGGTCTCTGTGTATCTTTGTGTCCAAATGCCTTCTTTTTATAAGGACACCAGACATTGGATTAGGACCCACCCTAGTCTAGTATGACCTCATCTTCACTTGACTACATCTGCAAAGACCCTATTTTTAAATAAGACAACTTTCACAGGTACTGGGGGTTAGGACTTGAACGTGTTGTTGTGGGGGACACAAATCAACCCAAGTGCATCTATTACCTCCACTCGCCTTTTTAAGGGACCTGTAAAAGTTCTGAGCTTCTTGCTACTTCTCCTATATGTCAGCTCAGGTGCTGAAAATGCCATACCCAGGATAAAAGTGGGGGAGGGGAAGGTCAATTTCTGTGCTCTCCAGACACCCACTTTCCTTGGAGCAGGAGAGAGGCTACCCGATGGGGCTGGCCCCAGGCAAGTCCAGGAGGGGCCAGATGAGGAAGGGACGCAAGCCACAGGTGGTGGCGGGAGTGGGGCTCAGGCTTCTTGCAGCTGCTCAGCCACCTGGCTGGACCAGCTGTTCTCCCTGTCGAGAGCTATGTAAGGCAAGGACTGCCTGACTCAGCACAGCCTCGCTGCCGTGAGCCACAGGATGCCACAACGCCTGGTCAAATCTGTCAATTCGGTTGAGCAACTGTTCTGGGGGGTGGGCTTGGAGGTGTGGAATCACCAAACTGGTTGTTTATAGTGGCTGCTCAGTTAAGACAAGAATTGACCCACGGTACCCAGTGTTATTGATTGAGCTGGGATGGTCCAGTCCTGGGGTCGCTTACGACAGCCTGCAGGCTCAATCTGCCCCACTGACTGCTTTGTACAGCGAGTGAAGAAAGGTTTCTACAAACGAACATTTGCAATTGACTTGATCACAGGACACAATAACTCTGAACCCCAATTAACCAAAATGCTATCCCCCCACAAATGAATTGCATTCTTCTCATTATTAGGGCCTGTATTATAAAAAAAATGATACTCGATGATTATTATCATATTTTGAATTTCATCAATAAAACATTTGTGGAAATTTGTTTTCCGTCTTATTATGTAAGTACCTACATTTTCACCTCCATTTTACCTCTTTACCTGCAAAATAAAAAATTTTTACTATCTGCCCCTTAAAGAAAAAAGTTTGCAATCTCTGGTCTCAAACACCAGCAAACATCAGAAAAATGTGCAAATCTGCAAGGCTTTTAAAAACACCTCTTTAAAAAGAGGTGGGCCCCACTTCTGGGTTTCTGATTCAGGAAGCCTAGGGCAGGCTCAAGAATTTCCATTTCTAACAAGTTTCCAGATGCTGTTGGTCAGGAGCCCCCTTTGAGAACCACTGGTCTAGTCAACCAGTCAGTTAGCAGACATTGCTCTAGGAGGCACCAGCTTGCAGTGCTCATGCGAATAGGTGCTAGAGTCAGAGCCCAGTCATCGCTCGATTCTGCCACCAACTAACTCTGGTCTTGGGCTTGCTATTTATGTTTCCTGAGGCTTCGCTTCTTCCTTGTTTGTAAAATGGGGACACTGAGAGTGCCTACCTCACAAGTGTTGTGAATGTTTAAATGAAGTCAAACTTGTAAAGATCTTTGCATATATTGGCTATTTTTTAAACCCTTGCCCTCAGACAATTTATAATTTGGGGCTGTGGAAATGAGACTAACTTTAGTGAACAGTACTGGGTACTAAGGGCTGTGAATAGGAAGCTCAGAGGAACAATCCCAGAGGACTTCCTGTAGGAAGTGAGGTATGAGCTGAACATATGAGAGGAATGGGAAGGCAAATGGGACAATTTATGAAGCTTGGAGCTGGAAATGAGATTGGCATGCTTTTTGGACGGAGAGGGATTCAGACTGCCCAGTGGGTAGGAAGAGCTGCCAAGTGGTAGGGGAGGCAGAGGAATTGTTGTGCCAACTCCTGGAGGGCCAGTGAGAATCTCACAGTGCAGATGCAGTGTGTGTGGGCAAGGCCTTGGAGTCCAACAACCGCTCTTGGGATTCCATTAAAACTTGGGAGGTTGGGGAAGCTGAAATACCCTATTTCTCAAACCCCAGCTCTCCTTCTCAGGCTGCTCGGTGGGCGGGCCCCATCCTGATGTCTCCGTTTTGTTTACCCCACACGCATTCCTGTTGTTTGGTAAGAGCTGCTGCCTGGCAGAGAAGCTTGGGAAGCTTCGCTCTGTCTTCTAAGAAACAGGAAGTCATTATTTGCCCAAAGCAAACAAACTCACAAACTGCAGGGTTCATGTTCAGTCCAAAGCTGGAGTCCCAGGAGGTGAGCGTGTGGGCTGAGGATGTGGGGATGTGAGCAGAGAATATGTTCTCCTCCCCTCCTCCCCTGGCCAAGTCGGCAACTGCCATCGTTCCGCAGCCGCGACTTGCAGGAGGCCTGCGCCCAGTCCTCCAGTCCTCCACACACGACGACGTATAGATGCTGAGCTGAGCTTTCTTCCCTAGACGGCGTCCATTCCCAGGGAGGCTTTTCTTCCCACGACATCAGCAAAACCATTTCCACGCTTCCTGGAATTGGAGGACAATTAACCTTCCACATGCCCCGTGTCTTTCCTCTGCCAAGAGAGACAAAGGGAATGAGCATTTATTGGAAGCCCACTGTACGCCATGCCCTGTGCTTAGTGCCACCCTTGCCTAGGCTGTTTCACTCAAATCTCGCAACACCCCTGCCAAATAGGCACTCCTGTTTGCAATTTACAGCTGAGAAAAAACAAGGCTTTGAAAGACTGGGTTGCTTTCCCAGTGTCACTGAGTAGAGCTGCCATTTGAATTCGTGTCTGGCTGATTCTACGCACACTCAGTGCCATGGTCTTCCCTGTTACTTTTAGAGTCCCTGCTATTGCCCTCCTTCCTCCCTACCCTCCCTTAAAAAGTTTTGTCTTGATTCTTCAAAAATGGGACTTGCAGCTTTTCTGCAGCACACACAGTTCATTAGGCTAACCTAGACCCTGTCTTACTTAGGTGGGGCTTGCAGGAGAAAACTGCAAGAGAATGGTGGCCCCTCGAAGGACACCTCGAACATAAAGAATGCCAAAGCAGCAGGTCAGCCGGGCTCACTGTTCGCCTTATGCAGGAGAGCAGAGGGAGGCAGCGGGTAGAGAGGGACTGCGGGAGACGTCTCCAATCTCCTGGTGGTGTGGAGGAGGCTTGTGTGAACTGTGTGTTTAAAGCATACCATTCCAAAATATAGAGTCTAGTGGCCCCTGAAACCAGAATGCTTGGGTTCAAATCTTGGCTTTATAATACACTAGTCGTGTGCCTGTTTGTCACCTCAGTTTCTTTGTCTGTAAAATGGGGGTAATAATAGTCCTACCGCACAGGGCAGTAAAGTGCTTGCAAAAGTGCCTGGAACATGCCACCTGGGGACTTGGGAGCTGCTGGAACACAGGAGGAGGGTAGCCTCTCCCACCAGCCTGGGAGTGTGTGGGCCCTGCCCACACCCAGGCAGCCACTCTGGCACCCAGCCCCAGCCCCAGCCCAAGACCCACATGGATCAACTGGGCGTAATCCTGACAGATCTCTGGAGTATTGTAGCAAAACTTCTCAGGCCAAACCCTTAAAATATTTAAGTCTGTTTATTCTAACCAATTAATTATTAATGAGTCATAGTCTTCGACATTCTATCTGTTTCTCCATCCAGGCTTTAAGAAGAAAAGCAGGAATGGCAACCAAGACTGGATAAAGAAAAAAAGACAAAAAGGTCTCTTTGGTACTCATCTTCTCAACCTTTATAATCATCCCCTTCCTCAACCGGCTTCTCCATGTCTCCTCTGTGCTTGCTCAGGGAGCCCAGCAACAAGTGACCTTCGAAGGGATCGTTTGCTCTTGTTGGCTCAGGGATTCTGCCACAGGAAGGGCCTCGCCGATGGGTGGAGGTTCCTGAACCTGGATCTGTGGTGGCATGAGTGCCCAAGAGCTGGGGAGGGACTCTGAGAGATACCACTTCTTTATCTCTACCTGAAGAGTTTTTGGGTTAAAAAGCGAATGCCTGTAATTACATAACAACCTGGCTCATAACCGCGCATTACTGGTCAGTAGCAGTAGTACTAATATAGATGCTGACAGCAAGTTTTGAGTGTTTACTACATCCCAGGCATGGTGCTAAGCACCTTCAGGTCTTTCTGTTGCAAGCGACAGAGAACCCAGCTATAGCACACGCTGCTGTGCCCGTACACCCTCCCGGCCTGTTATTTTGTGTCTACCAACTCAGCTGCCGGCTACCAGCCCCTGCAACTCTTTGAGGGCCTTTTCTGGAAGCAGCGGTCCACTCTGCTGTGCTTGGGTCAGGCCAGAAGTGCGAGGGAGGTAATGCCCTCCATCCCTGCCCCGGAGCAGCCCTCAGCCAATGGCAGATGGGACCTGGTGGGTAAATACCCTGTTTCCTTGCTCCTCAGGTGGGACGGGTCTCAGGAGGTGTGTTTTCCTCTGTTTCCCGGAGCTGCTCCAGGGGGCTGTGGGCCAGCTGACCCAGCGGCACTGTTGGGACAACGTGGCTTTACTGGCTTCCTTGCGTCCCCAGCCCTCTCGCCCACGCTTCCCCTGCTACGTTTCCTGGGATCATCTCCCAAATAAACTGCTTGCAGTTGAGCTTTTGCCTTAGGGTCTGCTTCTGGGAAAAATAAACTAAAACTCCCCAATTAAACTGTCTCAAGGTAAAAAAGGAATTTCTTAGCTCATGCATTAGAGAGTCTGGCTTCAGGATTGGCTCGATTCAGGGTTCAGATATCCCCTCCCCACCCCCACTCCTCCGGGCTCTTGTCCCCTCTGGTTTGGCTCTATCCTCCAGTTTTCCTAGAGGTCCCTCCAGGCAGCTGGGGCTCACATCACAAGGTCCTACCCGGGGGAGAAAGCAGGGAGCCAACTCCCTGACGACTGAGAGTCCTGGAGAGAACCGGGTCCTATTGGCCCCAACTGTGCAGATACTTGAAGTAGTCCCGGTGGCAGCAGGGGTGTGCTGGGGTCGCCCATCCTGAGCCACGTGCTCTGCAGAGGTCCTAGGCTGAGGGCAGGGAGGGGTGGTCCCTCACACAGAAACAGAGCGCAGCCCCCAGGAGCAGGCACATGGACCCGGCTTATGCACAAGGCCGAGAATCTCCCAGATTCACGCATTCTTGCTTCCCCTCCCACAAGGCTTTCTCCCCATTTACAGGCCAGGATCTCCAGGCTTCGAACAGTTATTTATCCAAGGTCACTCAACTGGAAAGGGGCAGAGCGACCTGGGCACCCTGATTTAGCTGTTTCCAACCCTTTCTCTGCTACCTCCATTAACGTAAATGCATTTTTACTTAAAACTTACGCATGCGCATTTGTTCCTCACCCTTTTGATTTAGGGCCAAGCCTTGTGTTTTAGGTGTAGGCTCTGCTGACTCCAGACCCCGCCATCCTCTCATGTGGACCAGTCCCATAGTGCCCGGTCTACAATCTCTAGCCTCAGAGCCTCTAGAAGGAGAACTTAACATGCCCGGCGAACAGTCTGAGTCCCCAATTCTCCTAGATGTTCACATGCCCCTCCTCAATCTGTTACATTTGTCTCCTCCATTGCTATCTAATTTGACAGTAATCTTTTTTGGAAACTTGCCTTCATTGAGCTTTTCCAAAGCAATTGACTTAATTTTTATGGAAACAGGAAGTTCTCTTTTGTTTTGTATTTTACCAGTTTACAGGATAGTTAATTAAATTACTTGATCGCAATGACACACGCAGCTGGCACCAGTAGGCTTGGGGACACACATAGCTGGCTCTTGGTTGGCACGCGGCTCACAAGTCTGTCCAGACAGACGTCCTAGAGGGACGGTCTGCAGCCGGGAGGCCCACCCACTGCGGCAGCAGAGGAAAGGCTGGGTAGACAGGAAGGGGTGCATTCGCCAATGGGCCAGTTGCTTAGGGGAAGCTGTTTGAGAGCACTTCTCCGTGAGTCCCTGGGACATAGAAGGTGGTCATAAGTGGTGGCTGCTGGATGCAGAGACAGGTTAGCTGTAGAGCTGTCTATCTGGGGTGGCAGTTCACTGCCTAGTGGCCTCAGGAAGTGCAGGAAGTGACAGAACCACATGCCTTGACTATCCTTAAGGCTGTGGAAATGACTTGTCCCTCCCGTGACTGAGCGCTTCGCAGTGAGGCAAGAACTGAGACTGGGATGCCATCCCCTCTCCCCAGCCTCCCGATCACTGGAATCTTCTGTGACCTTGTGACTTTACCTGGGGTCTTAGAGTAGGTATGACATTTGATGTCCTGTTATGTGTACTGGTGAGTAAGGGGCATTTATTTGAGGCCACCACTGCCTATGTGTGCTTTTGTGTAAATTAGGAAAAGGTACTCCCTTTGGGTGGATGAATTAGGAAAAGGCAGCCTCTCTGGACACACAGGCTCCCTTTTTTCCAGGCCAACACAGCTCTTGGCAGAGCACACAGCTTGGCTAGTAGAGCATGAACTCAATTGCATCCCCCTCAGCCTCTCATCCAGTCACCTTTGGGCAGTGCACAAACTGTGCAACCAGACAAGCCAGGCGTTTGTAATGTCTTAATCTCCTGGTTCCTGTAGCTCTAGGCTGAGGGACAGAGTGTAGCAGTAAAGCCATGCTCCTGAAAGTGTGGACCATGCACCAGCAGCAGCAACCCTGGGGATTCACTAGAAATGCAAATTCACGGGCCCTGCTCCAGAACTGCTGAATCAGAATCTCTGAGGACGGGGCCCAGGTGTCTGTGTTTCCATGACCCCCCAGGTGTGTCTGACGCTTGCCAGGGCTGAGAAGCACTGCAGTCCCGAACTGCTGCCTGCCTGTTTGCAACTGCTCAGCACAGGGGAGCCTGCCCATTCCCTCCCCAGCCTGCAGACTTGCGTCCACCCAAGCTGGGTCCCCCGGCCACTGGGAGCTCCCCCTTGCGCTGGACATGCTTGTGAATGTCAGCACTGGGCTCGCCTCGGCAAGCACAACCCCTGCATTTCTCATGACATTTTTACTTCGTGGGAATGAGGAAAACTATTCACTTCCTGGAGGAGAGGATTTCGGCCAAGTCTCAGGCAGAGCTGGGTCTCACGATCCAGGGGGTGGAGTGCCCCTCTGAATTGGGTGGAGAAGGCACAAGAGCCCAGGTGAGAGTATTTGCGGACGTGGGGAGGCAAATTCCCACACCTGGGCGAGCGCACCCTGCCGTGGTAAGCCTTGAACCCAGGCAGAGTGCTAGGGGATGCTCGGTGCCTCCTTCCCCCACCCCCAGCAAAGAAAATGTGGCTTCTTATTTTCTAGGATCAGACCCATGTCTTTGTGAGCCCAAGACCCTCTCTCCCACCCCATCCCACTCCTCTGGGCAGCACGGAAAAACATATTTTGCCTGTCAATGGTTTCTCTGTCAGCTCATTTCGAACTGTCTGTCTTGTAAACATTTGATCTCTTTCAAGTTGGAGCCCCTAAGGAGGCTGCTTCACCCTTCTTCTCTCCTTCTTTCTCAGATGGCATCTGGGAAGGGGGAGCGCTGTGGTCACCCGCCCCCCCAGTGTCTTGAGGATGATGACTGCACCATTATGCAGGCAAAATAATGCCTCCTGGAGGCAGAGAAGCACTGCCTGACTTTAGAACCAGAAGTCTATGTTAAAAACCCAGTGAGGTCTAGCACACATTTTGGTATTTAAAGCAGCAAGAATTAGAGGCACAAAAAGCAAAGCAAAGCAAAGCAAAGCAAAACAAAACAAAACCCTTTAACTGTGAAAAGGGGAAGCATTAAGCCAGCTTTCTTCTCCTTTCAAGCTCCTGTGAAAGGAACTTTGAAAGGAGCTGATTACGTTGCAGAAATTGAGAGAATTTTCCACCCTCCCAAAGTGCTGGGCTCGGCCTGCATATCCCCAGAGGGTGCTGAGCCCCCAGTGTCTGCCAGGGAGCACTGAATCCTGTGCCGAAAAGAGAGTTTTGCTATTAGAAAGCCCCCGGATTCAATCGGGACCACCATTTACTTGCTGTGTGACCTTGGCCAAATTGCTTAACTTCTCTGAGCATATCAGTCAAACCAGTTGAGTTACTGCACAGTAATATCAAGTAGGTATGCGATCCAGAGGCAGTGTAAGAATTCAGTTAGAGGATGTATTGGAGGTACTGGCGTAGAGTACGCATTTAAATGTTAGCTCCTTTTTTTTGCTAATCACTGTCTATAAAACATTCCTTATGCAGGTTAATATGTGGAGAGGTCATAGTGGTTAAAAGACTGGGGGTAGAGTTCAAGCTCTGCATTTTTCTAGCAGTGTGAACTAGGGTGGATTGCTTAGTTTCTTTAAACCTCAGTTTCTCCCTTGGTAAGAGTGGAGATCACCTTAGTACTTGTCTTGAACGATTGTTGAGAGGATGAGCTAAGATAATGTGTGCCAGAACTGTGCTTAGAATAATGCCTGGCACATAGTTACATATGAAAACTACGGATACAATTTTTATACATAGGTATATAACACTTCAGTCATCATGCGTGGGGCAGCTGCTATGCACCGGCTTCTCGTTAAGTGCCAAGGACACCAAGTCCAAGGAGCCATGGTTTGGGTTTAGCAGTTCTGAGGAATGGGAAGAGAGCTCCCAGAGACCGGGGGCACGGCTGAGGGGCCAGACCAGAGTGGACGCAGAGCTGGGGAAACCGTCGGCACCCCCGTGGCACTTTTCTCTCGCAGACCTCAGAGTGGCCGGTGTGGATGCCGAGAAGGGGGCTGGTGGCCCATCAACGCTGAGGGTGTTTCTGGGTGGGTGTGACGGAGCAATGAGAGGGGCTACGGAGCCTTGGTGGGGAGGAAAAGGCAGACAGAAAGGATCCAGCCGAACCAAGGTTAAGGAGGTGAGGAGGCTGAGGCCAGAGCAGGGATAAGGGAAGGTCCATTCCATCTCGCAGGAGAACTTCCGCACCTTCGGCTGGAATTCTTCCCATAGCACCGTCTCTGTATATACAGTTTTCTCATCCTTCAAGGCTCCACTCAATTTGAGCTTCTCAGAGCTGAGATTTCTCCCTCTGTTGAACACCATCCTCTTTAGAGTTGTAATTATTTGCCCAGTCATCTCGTCTTTCTCATGAAAATGTAAGCTCCTGACAACCACTGCAGATTTCAACTTCTACAGACTATGCCAAGAGACATCTTGTGCAGAGCAGATGAGTGAGAATCTGTGAAATGCACCATTACTGCTAGTAGATCAATAGATAGATAGATCAATACATAGATTAAATAAGTATTTGGGAAATGCAAGCATCAATTCCAATAGAATCAATTCCATTTCTGATTGATGTTCCCTTAGAATTAAAAAAATAATTCTACCTGTAGATTCTCTCTCTGTAGAAAGACAATGGTGCATGAGAGAAAGCACGTCAGCTTTGAGTCCGGGAAACTCGGGTTTCCTTATTAGTGAAAAGCATCAATGTCCTAGGGATCAGAAATAGTATAGATTTAAGCAGGGCATCTACTAGCACGTAGTGTAATACATTACAAAAAGGCACCCCTTGCTTTGGGACGGCACAGCCTGCACAAGGACAAAGGGTTTGGCAAGTGAACTTCAGTCTCCGCATGCCCACCCAGCCAGACACCTTTGTGCAGGGCACAACTCTAAATCGTGGCCTTGGTAAAATGCCCTGCACACAGTAGGCATTTAAGTAAAAGTAGGAATTATATTTATAGTTATTATTAATGCATCATTATTATTATTATGCACGGTCCCCACCTGGCACTGAAAGCAGACAGATCTGTTGATTTATATTCCTCTGCAGTCGGAATTTTTCTATTTTAAAGATTCAAGTCATAGGCACACAGTAGCGCAGCCTGTCTTGAAGAAGAAAAATGAAAGGGTGTAGTAAATGATGCTATTAGAATTATACTTTCCTCATTACGGAAGTAATATAACCCTGCTTTGGGCTGCAAGCTCCCACTGATGCTGAAATTTAAAAGACAGGGCCTAGACCAGAGCCCCAGAGTAAAACGAGTGATTGTAGGAAGTCATATAAATGGATTTGATCTCTTGTTAGTGGTCTGTATTCTCTTGGTAGGGCTAGGGAAGCCAACTTATTATCAATAAAAAAGAATAAACACTTTATAGGAAGCTATTTTCTCTGTCACGAAATGTTTTATATACCTGTCAATAATTGTAACTGTTAAATATGACATATTGATGAATACAGTGGGACAAAAGGATGCTTTTTTCTGATTAGGGTGAAAAGATTTTATAGTCCTTATTTTATGGATGGAAGTAATCCAACTCACAAACTTCAGCTATCTATAATCTTCTATGGGAAGGCGATAAAAGAAAAAGAAAATTCTGAAAGGAGCTCTTTTAGCCACGAGCCCAACCCTGGGACCTTGCCCTTCTTTGAGGGGCTCCAAGGGCTGCCTGGAGGATCTCAGACCCACCCAGCCCTGGGTTCTTGGCCAGACCCAGGGGTAGGGTCTGCATGCCGACTGTGACTGAGGGACCCCGTCCTCCTGGGATTTGTCTATTACTCTCCCATGGAGAGGAACTATCTACATTGACAGAAGTGGCAGTTGGAGTGTCCGTGGGTGAACAGAGAAAGTCAGAGAGTCCTGGATTTGGTTGTTGGAAAGGCAGAGAGAACAACATCTGCTGCTCTTTGTGCAGAAAAGTTGCAAGAATAGTGCAAAAGACACCCATCAATCTTTCAGGTGGCCCCACCAACTCTTAATGTTTTGCCACATTTGTTTTATCTCTCTCTGTACATATCCTTATACAAAAATGTACACATTTTTATTATTATTTGCTAGACCATTTGAGAATAAATTGCAGACATCATGACATTTCCTCTCAAATACTTTAGCATGCATCTCCTAAGAACAAGGACATTCTCTTACAAAACCACAATGCGACCATCAAATTCTTGAAATTTAACATGTACGCAAGACTATAATCTGTCACACAGTCCTGCTTAATCTCCTTTAATTTAGAACAGTTCCTCAGTATTTTTTTTTTCAACATTGACATTTCTGAAGAATACAGACTTTATTTTATAGAAGTCCTTCGATTTGGTTTGTCTGGTGTTTCCTCATGATTTGCTTCAGGTCATGCATGCTTGGCAGGAATATCACAGACGCGGTACTCTGTCCTCAGCGCGTCGTATCATGAAGCACGTGATGTCCGTGTGTCCCATTCCTGATGACGTGAAGTCTGACCACATGGTTTAAGTGGCGTCTACCACGTTTCTTTGCTGCAAGGTGCCTAGCACCCCTTTGGAATTAATAAATGATTTGCAGGGAAAGAGCAAATGGGTTTTAAACCAAGAACACATTTATAGTTGGATAGCGTTGACCACGCTTTAGAAACTCTAGCCCATTTCTGCTGTTGGCAAGAAGAAGTTATAAAAATAAAAAAGTCTTCTCCCTCTTCAAAACTAGAAAAAGGAAAGTACTTCCTGGAGAAATAAAAACGCTTTCCCTCTTTGAAATTTGGCGGGGAGAAAATACAGAGAAGGCAAAGGGTAAATACAGGCGAAATGTGGTGACTGAATTTACGCACTCCCGACTTCTGGCGCACCCGGAGTAAACGAACAACATGCAAGTGCTTTGGAAAGAGAGAAAGTGCCATACAGACGTTTATATTTGATGCGACGGGTGCAGAGTGGTGGTCGCTCCCAGCCAGGTCATTTCAATAACAGCAGGAGACCACAGTTCCAGCTGAATGGCAGCTTTCAGGCTGAAGAACTTCCGCAGTCTCTCCCCTTCCATACTGATGAGGAGTGCTTGAGATACATCATAACAGTGTCAGTGCAGAGTTTGCGGGGGAAATTGTCGCTGTCTCTCGCATGTGGAAGGTGACATAATGGGATTTCTTCCCTTTGTCCTGGTGACAGGATGATGAGCACTGTGTGCCCTCCAGTCCGGCACGCTTTGCCATTCGCGCGTTGGCTCAACCGACAAGCCCAGAGGATCGATGGAGAAGGTGTGTCCTGTCACTGGGGGGTGGGGTGGCAGGCAGCGGGGAGAATGGGATGGGCCCAAACTTCCCGTGTGAAAGAGCACTTAGAAATGATGGTCAGCCGGATTAAAATGGGGGGTGGGGCAGACACTAAAGGTGGGGGCAGGGAAGCAGCTACAGGGGTTTCTGGGATTCTGGGCTCAGGAGACTTACAGGGTTGGTACCCACAGCGCCTTTCAGGGCAGATGTGTAGGTACGGATTCAAAGCATCATTGCCGCTTGCTACTCCCTCCCCTACTCCCCAGCTCCAAATCACTGCCAAGATTTATCTGTGTATCAATACCATGTCTTGTTCCAGAAAGGCTGTAAGACATCTCGGTGTGATATATTATTAGTAGCATTCAGCCACGCATTTAAGTGGAGACAAATTAAACAATAGGTACTGGAGTGAGCTGTGTGCAAGAGAGAAAGAGACATTCACCTTGTCGCTCTTCCCAAGTAAACTAGACCTTGTCCACCTGAACCCCAGGGAAAGGGATGGCACAGCAGAAAAACTAACTGAAATAAAGTAAGTTAACTGCAAGTGCTTTGGTCCTGGTTATTTCAAGAATTTTTAAGGATGATTTTGCGATTACCATCCCCTGCTTTGATGATTTTGACCACTGCAGAAGCTTCTGACTGATCTGGTCTCCCTGCCTAGAGCTGCACTGTCTAGTCCCCTTTCTAATCTAACTTGCTGCCAGAGTGAGACATCCTGCACACGACATGGACATTTAAACTCCTCAAGTGAACATCTCGTGACAGCCCATTGCCTACCGGGTCTAAAGACCAAACACCTGACGGAGGTTTGTAATCATAAGAACAGCAGCATAATACTAGCATGATTATTCTTATCCAACATTTACTGACTGCATACTATGTGCCAGGTACTGTTTTAAGAGCACGCATTATTTAATTAATCCCTCACAACAATGCTATGAAGTAGTTACTATTAGCGATTCCCATTTAACAGATGAGGAAACAGGCTCAGGCAGTTAAGTAACTTGCCCAAGGTCACCCAGCTAGAGGGTTGCTGAGCTGTGCCCTGATGGGTCTGATTCCAGAGCCTGAGACTCATCATGTCATGCTTTGTCATCTGGAAGTCAAGTGTCTTCTAGCCCGTACAGAGAGAAATACTAATAGCTAATACTAATGGGGCATAGAATATGTGTATGGCACTGTTTTAAGTGCTTTACACTGATTTACACAATTAAACTTTATAGCAACCTTGTGTATGAGGTGAGCGCTGTTATCATCTTTCTATTTTACAGATGGGGAAACTGAGGAATATGACTGTCCCACAGCTGGGAAGTGGCAGAACAGGCTTCAGACCCAGGCGGTGTGGATCCAGAGACTGCCCTCCTCATCTCCTACCACGCGGCTTCCAGTACCTGCCTTCGGGTGTCCAGAACCAGGTGTCTACACATGTGGGTGTCTCTCAAGGGATATCCTTGTTAAAAATAAAGTGATATTTGAAAATCTCCAGGCTGGCAGGGCCCTCAGCTGTCCCCTTGGTTGAACTGAGTTTATCCCTGCTTCCTGGAACACGGGAGCAGGCTCTGTGGGTGTTCGGCATCCCCTGGGATGGGGATTCTGCGCCTCTTTTGGACGCCTACCCCAGCATTTTATCACCTCAGGATGCCACCGGCCAGATGCCTTCAAGGTCTCTCAGTTGGAAAAATGACTATGAATAAAATAAATGAAGCTTCCAATGATGGAAGCTCCGGATGGTGGCTATGATGGGGTATTTCCCAGCATCTGTCTCCTGCCACGTTGAGATCATCCTTTTATCGCCCAAAGATGTTGCTCCTATTTTGTCCCTGGCCACCAACCGGCAGGCCGCTCAGGTGCTGGGAGTCAGAGCCACCTCATTATTCAGTGTAGTCAGTGTTACACCCTGGCTGCAATACATTATCATTCAAATGAGCCAACCACAATGGAAGAAAAAATACGCAAGCTGATTTGTCTCCGACGTCCTCTTCCCAGCGCTCCCTAATTACAGTCGGCAGTTGATTGGGACAGTTAAGCTTGGAGGCTGACGGGGCAGCCATGGTGTTGTCATCTGAGCAAAACGCAAACAATTCATAAACTCGCTAACACGGTTTAGGCGAGCAGGATTTTATGCACAGCTCGGTAGTGTAAGAACACTCTGAATTTATCAGTCAATGGTCTGTTATGGCATATCTCTTCTTGGTTTCATATTTTTAGTTGTCTCTCTCTTTCTTTCAAAATCTGATTCCTTAGTGACCTTGACTTACTCCTCTGCTCATTTTCCTTGTCTTTCAAGTTTCATGATGGCTTTTTTCTATCTAATGCTCAGTATTCTTCCAATGATGAATGAGCTCCCGTGCTGTATTCCCTGTGTGTTCATCCATTCGCTCATTCATTCAGACAACCAGTATTTATCGAACACCTACTAAGTGTTAGAACACCATGCTGAGTGCTGGGGATATAAAATAGTCATTATTCCTGCCCTTACCATCGCTTTAAAGGTTAGTGATGGAGTTAGGTATTTAACAAACAATCAGCTAAATAATTGCAAATTGTGATAAGTGCACTAAAGACGAAGAGGACGCTCGTATTCTTTCGTGGAATCTACATGTGTTTAGAGGAATGCTGGTCCTCAACACTGATAAATGTCACAGTAATGACCTAATATTCTTCTCCAAATCACATTTTTCTTAGGGTATACTCCTCATACCTTGAAAAAAGTGAATTAACTTTCAAAGTGGCTTATGTCTCTCTGATGGAGAATTAGATTATTAATGAAGTTCTTTGACCTCCACGATGATCTCAGCAGTGTTCTCTAACCTCTTCCGTTAGCTTTGAGTTACTGCTGTGAGATGTTCTGTGTTTCAGCCACAATGGTTAGAACGTGGGCTGGTCCAGTGGACAACGAGAGGAAGAGAGCCTGCCTGTCCCCTCATTCGGCCCTTTTTTCTTTCAGTGTTCCCTGTGTTCCAGACACTGTCCAGTTCTCCTTTCTGTCTTCAGCACCTGGCACACACAGTTTACC
>RJWJ010023249.1:0-26006 GCA_004363605.1 Indri indri
CTTATGTGTTGTTCAGTTACTACCAATTTGATGGTGAGTAGATGTGGTGCTTGTTTTTCCATTCTTGGGATACTTCGCTTAGTAGAATGCATTCCAACCCTATCCAGGAGTATACAAGAGGTGCTATATCACCATTGTTTCTTAAAGCTGAATAGTACTCCATGGTATACATATACCACATTTTACTAATCCACTCATGCATTGATGGACACTTGGGCTGTTTCCACACCTAACAATGTTGATTCTGCCAAGCCACGAGCATGGTATTGTTTTCCTCCTGTTTACGTCGTCTGCTATTTCCTTCCTCAATGTTTCGTAGTTCTCCCTGTAGAGGTCTTTTACCTCCTTAGTTAAATATATTCCTAGATATTTTATTTTCTTTGTTGCTATTGTGAAGGGAATTGAGTCTTTCATTAGGTTCTCGGTATGACTGCTATTGGCATATACGAAAGCCTCTGATTTGTGTGTATTGATTTTATACCCTGAGACTTTACTGAATTCATTTATCAATTCCAGGAGCCTCTTGGTTGAATCCATGGGGTTTTCTAGATATAATATCATGTCATCAGCAAATAGAGTTTGATCTCTTCTGTTCCCATTTGTATGCCTTTAATTCCACTCTCTTGCCTGACTGCTGTGGCCAGGACTTCCAGCACTATGTTGAATAGAAGTGGAGATAGTGGGCAACCTTGTCTGGTTCCAGTTCTAAGTGGGAATGCTTTCAATTTTTCCCCATTCGGTATGATGTTGGCTGCGGTTTTGTCATAAATGGCTTGTATCATTTTTAGGTAAGCCCCATCTATGCCTATTTTGTTAAGCGTTCTTATCATAAACGGGTGTTGAATTTTGTCAAATGCTTTTTCTGCATCTATTGAGAGAATCATATGGTTTTTGTTTTTGCTTCTGTTTGTGTGCTGAATTACGTTTATAGATTTGCATATGTTTAACCATCCCTGCATCTCTGGAATGAAGCGCACTTGGTCATGATGGATTATTTTCTTAATAAGCACAGGGATTCTCTTAGCTAGAATTTTGTTGAGAATTCTTGCATCTATGTTCATAAGGGATATTGGTCTGTAGTTTTTCTTTTTTGCTGCGTCCTTTCCTGGTTTTGGTATCAGGGTTATGTTGGCTTCATAAAATGTGTTGGGGAGGAGTCCGTCTTTCTCGATGTTGTGGAATAATTTCTGCAAGATAGGCACCAGTTCTTTGTAGGTGTGGTAAAATTCGGGTGTAAAACCATCTGGTCCGGGACTTTTCTTTTTTGGAATGTTTTTTATTGCTGTTTCAATTTCAGTCCTTGATACTAGTCTGTTCAGGAATTCTATTTCTTCCTGGTTGAGCCTAGGGAGGCTGTGTGTTTCTAAAAATGTGTCCATTCTCCAGTTTGTGTGCATAAAGGTTTTTGTAATATTCATAAATTATATCTTGAATCTCCACATCATCAGTCGTAACTTCTCCCTTTTTGTTCCTGATGGAGCTTATTAAGGATTTTTCTTTTCTGTTTTTCATTAGTTTAACCAAAGATGTGTCAATTTTGTTTATTTTTTCAAAGAACCAACTTTTTGTTATATTAATCTTCCGTATAGTTTCCCTGTTGTCAATTTTATTTAGTTCTGATTTGATCTTATTAATTTCCCTTCTTCTGCTGGGTTTGGGGTTGGTCTGTTCTTCTTTTTCCAGTTCTTTGAATCGATTCAATAGGTTGTCTATTTGTGATCTTTTTGACTTTTGGAGACAGGTGGTTACGAAAATAAACTTTCCTCTCAGGACTGCTTTGGCTGTGTCCCACAGATTTTGATAACTTGTGTCACCTTTGTCATTTAGTTCAAAGAATCTTTTGATTTCCATTTTTACTTCCTCATTTACGAAGGAATCGTTCAGCAGAAAGTTGTTTAATTTCCATGACTTTGTGTAGAGATGAGAGTTTCTGTTGTGGTTGATTTCTGTTTTTATTCCACTGTGATCTGAGAATATGCATGGTATGATTTCTATTTTTTTAAATTTTTTGAGACATGCTTTGTGTCCTAGAATATGGTCAATCTTAGAGAATGTCACATGAGCTCATGAGAAGAACGTGTATTCAGAGGTTTTTGGGTAGAATGTCCTGTAAATGTCAGTTGAGCCCATTTGTTCTGGAGTTCTGTTTAAGTCCATTATTTCTTTGTTAATTTTCCGTTTGGAGGATCTGTCCTGTGCTGTCAGTGGGGTGTTGAAGTCTCTGACTATTATGGTGTTGCTGTCTATCAATTTGTTTAGATCAAGTAGAGTTTGCTTTATGAATCTGGGTGCACTTAAGTTGGGTGCCTACATATTTAGAATTGTTATGTCTTCTTGTTGATCTGTACCCTTCACCGTTATATAGTGACCCCCTTTGTCTTTTATTACTTTTGTTGATTTAAAAACCAAGTTATCTGAGATCAAAACTGCCACACCAGTCTTCTTTTGGCTTCCATTTGCTTGAAATATTGATTTCCGCCCCTTTACTTTGAGTCTAAATGCATCCTTGCAGGTTAGATGTGTTTCCAGGAGACAGCAGGTGCTTGGATTGTTTTTTTTTTTTAATCTGTTCATCCAACCTATGTCTCTTGAGAGGGGAGTTCAAACCAATCACATTTATCGAGAGAACCAATAAGTGGGGTGAATTACTGTTCATTCTGTTGGGTTGCATTTTGTTGCTTTGTTTTCTCTCTTGAGCCATTGTGGAATCTAGCCTTTGATCTTTAACTTTTGAGTGGTTTCACATTCGAGAGTGTTTATTGTGCTGATCCTTGTGTAATTCTGTTTTGAGTACTTCTTGGAGAGCTGGTTTTGTCTTGGTGAATTCCCTCAGTCTTTGCTTATCTCAGAATGTCTTTATTTCTCCTTCGTATATGAAACTTAGTTTTTTAGGGTACAAGATTCTAGGCTGGGCATTATTCTGTTTCAGAAGAGTGAGAATGGGGCCCCAGTCTCTTCTTGCTTGTAGGGTTTCAGTTGAGAAATCTGCAGTTATTCTGATGGGCTTTCCTTTTTGTGTTACTTGTTTCTTTCTCCTTACAGCTCATAGAAGGGCCTCTTTAGTGGATATTTTGGTCAATCTGATGACTGTGTGATGTGGTGTCTTCCTATTTGCATTGAATCTCCCTGGGGTCCATTGAGCTTCTTGTACCTATATATCTAGATTTTTAGCAAGGCCTGGGAAATTCTCCTCTATTAATTCTTCAAATAGCTTACCCAGCCCTTGAGTGTTTTCTTCTTCACCTTCCAGAACCCCTTTCACCCTCTGGTTCAGTTTTTTCACATAATCCCACATTTCTTGTAGGCTTATTTCTTTTTTCTTTGTTTTCTGCTTGATCTCTGTGACTGCCTTATTTAATTGGAAAGAGTTGTCTTCAATCTCTGAGATTCTTTCTTCTGTTTGATCTACCCTGTTCTTGAGGCTTTCCATGGTGTTTTGTAGTTTCCTGAATAAGTTCTTCATTTCCAGGAGATCAGTTTGATTTTTCTTTAATATTTCAATTTCTTTAGTGAATTTTTTTTCCAAGTCCTGGATTTTTTTTTGTGGTTTCTTCATGTTCGTTTTCCATTTTTTCTTGCATATCATTCAGTTTTCTTACAATCCATGTTTGAAATTCTTCTTCTGTCATTTTAGTGTTCTGAGTTTGGTTAATGTCCATTGCTGGGGAGCTGTTGTTCCTGTTTGGGGGTGTGCTTTCCATTTGAGTCTTCATGCTTCCAGAGTTCTTTCGCTGGTTCCTTCCCATTTGGATCAGTTGTTGCTTCTTTCGTTTAGGTTTTCGTTTGGATAATGACACGCCCTGTTTAGTCTCTGGGCCAGTAGGTGGTGTTTGTGGGTATGATTCAACCACACCCTTTATGATGAATCAATAGATGCAGTATATGCAGTAAAAGCGTGTGCAGGATGACTTCCCTGTCAGTAGGTGGCACTTGCAGGAAGGAGCGTGCTGTTTTTTGGTCCTGTAGCTAGCTCTTGTTCCTTTAGAGAGGCCCTCTTGTGCCTCGGGTGATGAGTGAGGCCCTGGGAATTCCAGGTGTGTCCTTATTCTCCACCTCAGTGGGGGCAGGACTGGGAGTGAGTCTGGGTGGGACTGGGTTGGGTAAGCCTGCCTCAGGCTCCACACTGCTGTTAGCAGGGGTCAAAGGTCTGCTCTTTGTTTCTGTGCAATGCTGCCCGGAGGGGCTGAAATGGCTCCACTCAGCTGGAAGTCTGGGCTTGGGTGGGTGGCTGTCCAAGACCCACACTCTGGAGCAGGTCTCACTCCCCTCCACGCTTCCCCTCTCCGTGGCCTCTCCCAGGCCTCTGCCAGCAAGCAGGACCTCAGGCCGATGGATCTCCCCTGGCTGTGACATAGGTCAGGAGGTTCCCTGCCCAGGATCGCAGGCTGAGCTGGGTGCACAGCCTTCTTTTGGGAGGAGGGATGCCACTCAGGCATGCTGATCTGCCCCTGAAGGCACACACTCCTCAGTAGGCTCTTTCACAGATCTCTCCTCCGTGCCCCAGGGCAGTGCGATCGTGACCTGGGTGTATGGGGTATGGTCTGCAGGCCTGTCCCCTGGGCCCTGGAGATTGATCCTTTACCCCACCAGGGGGAGGGGTGCTGGTCTTGAATCACCTACAGGGTGCCCAAGCTGGATCAATTTCACTCCACCTTGGGATTTTCCCCGCTCTCCTGGAGTTCCCAGGCAAGCAGCACCTGGGAGGGCTGACAGGTAGGGAGCTCGCAGTCTGAGTACCCCTCAGTCTGCTGTATGGCCCCAAAAGGAAAGGTCCCGTTCCTTGGAGATGCCTCTGTGTGATGGTTAAATTATCTCTCTGGGCACCCTCAGGTAGGGAGGGGGAAGGAGAGAATGGAGCAATATGGCGGCTGCTGATAGGCTCCGGTCTGCACCTGGGGAGGTGCCCCGAGGGGGCTGGGAACCCGGCACCATGTCCACAAGAGACCACTGCTCACTGGCGGCAGCTGTCTCTGGGCTGGTGTCGGCAGGTCTCTCCAACCACTCAGGAGCCCACCAACAGTCTGAGATGCAAGGGAGGGGAAAGTTTACCGCTCCACCTACCCTTGTCATTGGTCTCCAAGCCTCTCTCGGGACCTTTCTCCTTCCAGTTCTCCTCCGCAACGTCTTCCCGTGGAGTCTCCTGTAGTTTCAGACACCCTTCCTCTGACCCTCACCTGATCTATGCTTCTCTGCTAGTTTATTTTTTTCTCTTTCTTCTGAAATTTGTCTTTTTTGCAGAGACACTCTGACTGGCGGCTTTTCTCATCCACCATCTTGGCTCCTCCCCTTCCTTCTTTTCTAATACACAGCATACACTTAGTACTATAAATTTCCTTGTAATCACTGCCTATCTCACAAGATTTGATTTGTTACATTTTTATGATATTTAGCATAAAATATTTTCTAATTTCCAATGTGAGTTATTCTTTAACCATAGCTTATTTATGTTTTCTTAATTTCCAAACACTTGGAAATTTTCTTATCTTTTCTCATCTGTTTCTAGCTTAATTGTACTGGCTAAGTTTTCTAGTATGATACTGAAAATATTGGTACCTGATCTCATTTCCAATATTGTGAGTGACCTTTCAATATTTCTCCATTTAAGTAAGACCTTTGCTACAGGATTTTGTTGATATACATTATCATGTTAAAGAAGTAGAACCTGCAACCTTAAGCACTTTGATCTACTTCCTCTCATTAAGTAACATTGAGAATATTTTCCCTTATTTCATGTATCTCCTAAACTCAGCCAGTGCTAAGAAAGGTCTGCATGGTCACTTAGGCCTGCCATTCTCTTTATGGAGGTTAGGGCTTATCTGAGTCATTTCAGATCAGAGACTTTGTAGTTAATCCAGGGAAGATTCTTGAAGAATTATCTTTGTGTATCTCTTTTTTTCCTATAATCAGGCATCTAGTTCCTGGATGCCCTCTGTGCTCCTCCCTCTCCTCCACCCACACACAGCTCCACCAACAAAGAAAGAGGATCTGCTATCAACCGTCTCCTCCCTACCTGGAATACAAGTCATGTTTTTTCCTTATTCCAGGGTATTTGCATTGCAACTTCTGTACTTGTGGGCTGAAGAGATCAAATCATTCCCTCCCACTTCCTGAAATGGTTTTCAGTTCTCAGCAACCAGTGGACAAAATATTTATATGAGTAACACCTTTTTCAGGTGCTCCTGGAACCATGGTATTTAGGCTAGGGCCAGTAGACAGACAGCATCTGTACTTCTCCATCCCCCTCTGGCACCTTGGCCGACATTGTTAACCTTTCAATAGAATGAAGTCTTGCTATCCTTGCCAACATTATACTCCAGGCTCTCAAAGACCATGTCCTGTAACCAACACCTATTCTCCTCTGTGAAGATCTTGCTTCACTGTGGGCTCCCAAGTTGGAAGGCCTTTTGGTGGGAGATGTGCTCTCTAGGTTGCTTCTTATAAACAAGTATGGTTTCTCTTTTCAGCCACCCTCCAATGAATTGAAGAGAACATTGCCCCAAGTATAGCATGGAAATATTTCATTTTTAAAAAGTGGATTTTGGTTTTTATATATTGAGAAAATTAGTATCCTAGGAAATGAAACTAGTTGCCAAAACAAAGAGTCATTTTTCATAATGAGGCAAAGGTTGAAACTTACTTGTATCCTGATATGTTTAATTGAAGGGAAAAAAAGGCAAAGCCAGATGAGTCACTATATTGTGATTGGTTTTCATTCACTTTTTCTTTAGTTTCCAATATTCATCTGTCCTCTCTACACTCATAACTGGGAAGTTTTTACAGTTCTCTCCTTTTCCATCTCTTTTCTTTATGCTTTAAGCTCCCAGGGCTCCTCTTATTAGATGAGTGATAAACATTTTTATGACTAGTACAGCTAAGCAGAGATTCTTTTTTTCCCTAGAACATAACAGAGCAAAAGTGAGGTCAGGCCTGGTTATCCCAGAAGAAGTAAAGAGCACTGTCCCTATAGCTTCAATTTGGCTCCATCTTATGCCAATTTGCTGATTTTGACTTTCTCTTAAAGAAGTAGCTTCCTGAGTTACATTTTTCTGCTCTTTGAAGAATTATCGATAGCTTCTTTGAATCATAAAATACCTTAAATGTATGAAGAGTGGGTTAAGAGTGATTTGTTAAGTATGCAATTATGCATGCTATATAGAAGTGAACAAGAATCTCTTTTTACAAATGTGTGAAAGCAAATCCTCTTCTTTTTGATCATTAGTGAAAGGCAATTTCCATACAAATCAAGGTCCATATTAGTATCCCAAAGTTATTTTTCAGGTAAAAACAGAACACATTTGTATTGCAGAATAGCAACTATTTTGCATGACAAAGTGCCACATTGCTATCTTTCTTACCTTCCATGACCTTGAAAATTGACCAGAGTTGTGAGAGAAGGAAGAGGTCATAGTCAGCAAGATGACTGCAGTTGTTTTGCTCATGTCTAGATCTGCAAGTATCCTCTGGGCCCCTCCGTCTCCTCCTTCTTCTCTCTTGCCGTTTCTCTTTACTGGCATTCAAGAGCAAGTGTATAAGAAACTTACCCATGAAAGCCCCCCTGTATTGAAGAAAACACGAAGGGTTTGAGATCGAGTGGGAAGGCCAGTGTAAAAGAGCCAGCTTCTGTTCTATTTACTTCATGTGTATTTCTCAAGAGAAAGATGTTCCCTTTCAAGAGACTGAGACCACCCAGGACAGTGAAACAGCCTTGAGACAGACGGTCTCCTCAGGTGGGCCTCTCTGGGCACAAGTTGTCTTACTCCTCTAGAGACTGGCTGGGAAATTTGGTCACCTTGCCTAACAGGTCCTGGAGATTCAAACTTTAACACAGACAAATTTCAGGAGAAAGGGAGGGTGGATTTCCAGCAATCCCTCTCATATCTTCCTTTCCAAGCCCTTTCTGTTCTGCCTGAACCCCCTCTTCTTATTTATTCCTTGACTCTCCCAGCAAGTCCCTGTAACAGTGCACTGACCTACTTGAAAATTAGCTTACAGATGTGAGAATCCCAGTCCTTTCCAAGTCCTTGTGGTTGCCACATTCATTACTCATGAAAGAGACAGGGAGCCCCAACTCTCCACAGAGCCTCTGGTCTTTACTTTACTTTATTTATTTGTTTATTGATTTTGCCACAGCTCCTGCTGGAGCCCAGGGAGTCTCAGTCTTCTTGACCAAGTCTGTGAGCACTCAGGCTTTGCTAGAAAGAGCCGTCAGGTCTAGCATCTCAATCAGATGAGAGTTGCGGTATTTTAATTTTATTTTTTTGAGATGAGCTCAGCCAAAAAGGTATGTTTGTACATTTTCATGGATGTTCATACATGTGTGAATTTAAAAATACCACTATGAATGGAGGCAAAGGAAAAAAGTCTTCCTGCATGTGCGATACTTAAAAATAACAATACTGAAGGTAAATAAAAAGGGAAGTCACTTCCTGTAATTTGTGAAGAGTTCCGAAAATAGCTTAAGGCCTAAGCCAAAGTTAACACAGTGGCACAGCCAGAATTTCCATGAAAGCATTGGTACCTAGGGCGTTTTTACTAGTAAAATTGTGCAAATATCTACAGCCTGGATGCTTTGCTCACCATAGCTTGACTATCTTGTACAGTGACTCGAGATTCCTTGGTTCTCATGCCCATTTTTGACCCCCAATTGAAAAGGCTTCAGTCATGTACCTTCTGATGTTCAAAAACTTTCAAACCCATCCTATGTTTTGTAAAACAGCATGAAACCCTGCTATGTCATTAAATCAACACACTGAAATCATGATTCAGTTAGTGCGTGTGATATGTGTGTGTGCACATTCATGCATACGGGGTCAGGCCAGGGAGACTTTCCTCTCATCCACCCCACTGCCATTTACAATAGTTCTCTATAGCATAAAAAAAAGGAAAACTGTTTTTCTATGTTGCTAAAAAAAACTTAAGTTCAAATGATGATTTTTCAAAACTGTTTTCACTGAAATTATTTCATTGAATCTTTGAAAAAATCCAGGACTCTAGAGAAGCCAGAGATTTGGAAAGCTGTAAAATTGAGTAATTCCTGGATTTTCGATTTCATAGACTGGTAAAAATTTAAAAGCTAATTAAGAGGCCATTTTTGATAGCAAAATTGGTATTTTGCTACAAGAGGACATTTTAAAAATGTGCATCAATAGTGATGATGACGCTCAATGCCACACGCTGTGCCACGCACGTCTCTGTGGGCTCTCAAATCGAGTTTCCTTGGTGAGAATATTAATTCTGCCACTTAGCAGCCATGTGGCCTGGACAAGTCACGTAGGCTCTGGGTACATCACTTTCCTCACCTATAAGATAAAATTAATAGTGCCAATCTTCTAAATTTGTTGTGAGCATCAAGGAAGTTAATATTTGTCAAATGCTCGGAACAAGTCTGGTTCAGAATAAGCACTATAAAAGACATTATTTCATTCCTTTTTAAGGCTGAGTAATAATCCTCAGATAACACATGTTCTCCCTTATAAGTGGGAGCTAAACAAAGAATATGGTCAGCAAGAACAGTAATGGACATTGGAAACTAGGAAGGGGGTAGGAAGGTAGGGGGTGAGGGATAAAAATCTACCTATCTGTACAATGTACACTATCCTTACGATGGGATAGTGTACATCGTACTGACACTGAAAGCTCTGACTTCAGCATGACACAATTCATCTATGTGACAAAAAAACACTTATACCCCTTATAAAAATTATATTTGAAAAAAAGAATAAGCACTATAGCCAATTGTTAAATAAACAAATAATCTCATTTAATCCTCACAACAACCCTGAAAAGGTAGGTAGCAAGGTCAGCCAAATTGCCAGGAGCCACACAGCTAACAGGTGGCAAAGATGATGCTCTAACCAAGAAAATATGAGTCTAGTGGTCACACACTTAAGAGCCATGCGACATATGCCTTTCAATTTTTTTGAAAAGGTGGATGCATTTTTGCCTCAAAAGTTATTAATTGTTTGGACATACTGTTAGAATAAAGAATAGCCCTTCCCAGGGAAAAACAGCTCAAAATTACACAAAGGCCTAAATGTACATTTTATTTATTTAATATACATGTAGACATATAAATATGTTTATATACACATTTACATATACACTGCACTGTACTTCATTTTAAATTGTTATTATGTAACAGCAAAACCTTGGCAGTGGGTGGCCCTATCCCACGGAATGTATTGGAACTATCGATTTGGCACATTGCTATAGGAGATTCTTAACAAATTCTCTTGTATAGATCTGAAATCTACCCCATGGCCACCCAGCAAGCAAGGTACAGCAGCATTTGTGATGTCTCCCAGGGAGAAAAATTCTACATCTTGTAACAAATAAAAGCTGGAATGCTTCTTCCACTCTTTTAATGTGGATAATAGAGAAGAGAGAGAACTGACCCCTGGAACCTGCCTCAAATGAGTGACAGAATCATAAGCAGATGTTCCCATGTCCCCCCATTCCTTTCCAAGGAGATATTATCAAAGAATTCAAGATGCTCAAACTCCCACCACCTCTTTGAAGAAGTCATCCGGTTATCTAGGTTTGACCTCCAACTGCCATGAGAAAAGAATAGTGAAAAGTCTAGAACTGCACAGGCTTTAGATGAAACAAATCTTAACAGCAGAGGAATGAAACCTCTTTAGATAATATCTGAGTGGGGTTTCATAACGCTATGAGTAGAGAGTGAAGGGTCAAAGGCAAACCTTTAACTGGTCTCTTGGTGCCCTGAAACTTCCATCTCACTGCTTATTAAAGTGATTCCTGATTTGAGTAAGGCTCTGAACAACTCCCCAAGCTTCAATACTTAATAATGTCAGGAAAACTTCGCAACCCTGGAATACTCATCCAAAGGGATTTTCATCCCACTATACTAGGTCTTGGTGGTGATGACTCTCAAGGTTGAGACACGTAGTCTGGTGTTCTGGTAAATTTTTTCTTGAAGGTCTTTCTTCTCCTTTATCTGCCCCAGTGGACATAGAAATTACCATCTTCTCTGCAGATGTCAGAAAAGCCCTGGCTCTGGAAGCTTTGTATCCAGTCACACTAAAATCCAGTAAGGCTCAAGGAAAATATCTTATTTTGCTTAAAATATCTGATAGTAATCAAAATAAAAATGGCAAACTAACTTTTTAAGTGATTAAATTTTCTTTGGTGACTACAATCATCACCCTTACACAGATGATTCTAAGATCTATTACATTTTTTTCACTTTGACTTCTTATCTGGATTCTTTTTAATGTAATTACTGCTTGCAACATGCGTCTACTTGGATGGTCCCTTGTCACCTCAAATCGGCAGTTCCTAAAGGAACTGACTTATCATCCTATGCTCAGCCCTTCTAGTTTTTTTCCTCTTAGTGGTAACACAGTTCTTCCAAGATATAAGAATAAAGTATTGGGATGATTGTTTTAAATGTTTTCTGTCATTACTGCCATCTAAGCACACCCTGAATTTACTATTTCCTCTTTTTTCTGATTGTACTATTAAACAGGCCATATGGCAGTGCCTCCATAAGCACTGTTCTCATAGTGAATCATTCTTTTTCATCTTCGTTCCACTTTATCATCCGTGGTATACCTGAACTTCCTGAAATACTAGTTTTATTCTGCCATTTTGTAGCTTAAGAGAACACACAGCTTCCCTACAATCACATGAACTCCTTTCTGATTTTTATGGCCTTCCATCCCCTGCCTATGCCTCTGCCCAAGACTTACCCAGGCTGACTTTGACAGATAGTTTGATTTGTTCATAATTTTTCCTCCTCTCTGCGTCCTTACCATGACTTCTCTCTGGGCAGACAGAGTATATTTCTCTTTTCTACCCCACTGATATCAGGCTTGAATATGTCACTTGGTTTTGTCACATGTAGTGAATTAAAATGAAAAGGTGTTAAAAGACATGGCAAGATTTTGCCAGTCCTCCTGAGTATATGACATCTCCCATTAGCAAGCATGCTCTAGGTAGGCATAGATCCTGCAACCTGGATCTTAAAATGAGAAAACATACTCTGTAGCTGAAGCTGGGAAAGCTTAGTCAAAATCCAGCAGAGGCATACCTAGCCTGCAGACTCATAATCAAGAAATAAATGCTTGTTGGTATAAGACATTAAGATCTGGAGTGTGTTTGAGACACAGCGGCACTGCAGCAAAACTGACTGATACACTGAACTGTGAACTGTTCTTCACCTTGAATTATATCTTCCATTCTATGCTGTCTACATATACCAGCTTTTCCCTGTCTCACTTATTCTTCCTGTTCCCCTTCCCCTCTCTACTTTTACAAATCCCACATCAAGTGCCCCTTCATATATAAGGCTTTCTCTGACCCTTTACAATCTCTGAATACTCCCTCAGGCTTAATATAGATTGAAATTAATACCTTGTATTTTGTTTCCAAATTATTTTATTTTAATGATATAACTGACTCATATTCCCTTAATGGATTGTGACACCTTGTTGAGAAAGCTGTTTACTGATGTAGTAGAAAGAACCTTGGCATTGAATCAAAAGACAATGGTTCAAATCTTGCTTCTGCCACTTGCTTGCCTTATAAACTTGAGCAAGCTGTATAACCTCTCTGACCATCAGTCTCATTATCTTTAAAATGGTGGTTTTAATATGGGACTCAGAGGAAAGATTAAATAAAATGAAGCAGACTATAAGCTCTGTAGCTTGTCCTCATGTTCACTCATCCACACTCTACTCTAGCCACTTTATTTTATTCCTTTTGCTAAGATGCAACAAAACCATTTTATGCAGATGTTTGACATGATTGGAAGATTTTGCATGAATCTTTCTCAAATAGGCAAATTCAAATCAGTCACCTTCTAATATTTATGCAACATCAAATTTAGCCCAGAACTACAAAGATCCATTAAAGTGCAGTAGAAATTTAAGACATGGTTTCTTGCTTTGATAACTCAATAGTATAGCCTAGAAGTCAAAGCAGTTAACACCCTTGAAAAGAATTAAAAACAGCTAAGGGATGAATTGTGCAGCCATATTTTTTGAAGTTCAATTAAAAAAACAAATTATCTAAGTGGTCTAAAAAGTGAGGAAGCTTTCAAGAAGGAAGTTGGGCTGAATGTTTAAATAGATAGGCAGAAGGTTGAAGGAAGGGTGTTCCAGGGTGGATGTGAGTAATGTCAATAAAGCCCAATGGAAGAAGAATGACATGACTTATACAAAGACAATAGAAAGATCAATCTGTAAGAATGAATTTATGTGCCAAGCAGAAGACAAAATGAGATTGGTTTGGTATAGTGAGGCCAGAGCAGGAAGAACCTGGAAAAATGGGTTGGATTTTAATGTTGTTGCCAAGAGCAAACTATTATTATAGGTCCTTGGGCAGAACGATAGCCTGAAGGATAGATAGATGACAGATGTAGTTTATTATTCCCCCAGCTCTTAATAATTAATTATACAAAAGCATTTTGCATTTGTTCTTACCTTTTCTGGTTTCCTTTATTCTTCCTGGATCCTGTAATGCATTTCCTCCAGCCATAAACCTAACAGAGGTATGACCTTTCGCTAAATCTGCCTGAGGACTGTAATAAATAATAATATCTTTTGAAATAATTGTTTTTAAAAATAAAATCTTTAATATTTAGAATTTATTGGTCCTGATTCTTTTCTTCATCCCCTATATGCAGAAGGAGAGCAGGACAGATGGCGAAAATTACATAAATCTATCTCATAGTAAAATATTACAATATTCAATAACTTCATCTCTATATCATGATGATCTTTCTCATTTGGAACAAAATAATATTTGCAAGTTTATCATGTGTGTATTTTCTATGTTTGCAATTTAGATTTTCATCCCCCCCCACTTTTTTTTTTGCAAATTTTTCTTAAATTACAGGCTTTTTAAAGAATAACTATACATTCTGAGTGATAAAAAGAGCTGAGTCGAACAAAATTTCTCATACTGCTGATAGAGGGATTGAGCTTTGAAATTCCTTGAGAATTATACTCCGTCTCTCTAAAATTGTTTGGCAGAGGGATCAGAAATGCTTGAGCTGCGACTTACTCTTCTCTTTATCAGTAGTCATAAGGAAGGAGACCAGTAATTCTTTTAAAACTTCTTGGCTTTTCTAACATAGTCTTACTCTGAAAACAAAAGGAGGGAAAAGTGTGCTTACTTACTTTGTGAAAATAAGAGTCTGATATTATCGTGTATTAGCTAGAAGATAGACTACATGGTAATGATAAGGAAAAACTGATTTGTGGACCAAAAGAGAGATGACAGATACTGTTTTGTTTCATTGTCTTTTTGATTTGCTAAAACTTCTTTTCTTTCTTCCTAGACTTGAGTCATAGTGGCATTAAGACTTCCCGTTTGACTGCCAAATCCTTTAAATGAACCCATTCATGCCATCTGAATGCTGTGTGTTAGCGGGCACGTTCAGTCTAGTGTTTCCAGAGTCTGAAGTCAGATTATATCACTTCCCTTCTCCTGCTGTACAGCACATGGGACACAGATCCAACAACTTGATGGAAATTTTTCTTTCTATCTTAAATCTTCCAAAACTAGTTACCTTTGATGCCAATAAACTCAACATCCAGAGAGAGAAAAAGAGAATGATTACGGAATAATGGAAATGTTTTTCACAGTAGATACTTGCATACTGAATGAACTAGCACAGGGGATCCTATCTGAACAAAAGCAGCCAAAATAACACACATATTGGGAGGGCTAAAGAAAAGAATAAGAAGTTCTATGCCCAATCTATAAAATCTGAGCATGTGTTGTATTAGAAATAAATGCACGATGACTATTTTTGAATTTGGAAAGTTTCTGCTCCTACAGCTTTGAAGCATGTAGAGTTTGAGTTTACTTTAAACCACTCCCAAGAGGACCTTAGGACCACCACTATTTTTGGTGTCAAATCCAAGGTGATTTACTATAAAGGAAAACTCAGGAGAAGCTTTAGGGAAGAGACAGGGAAAAAAATCTGAGTTTCACAATGAATATCATGACTGTAGGTAAAGCTGTTACGTCTAATCTTCCAGGCTTCGCCTTTCCCCAGTTCAGCGCTGTCTTCCCAGCTCACTCCAGCCCAACCTTTTCAGCTCACCTCAGAGTCTGCCTCTCCAGGACTTACCCCTCCTGGCCAGCTCTGTCTTTTTCTTTATTATGAGAACTACGCTTCCAAGTCATGGGATTTTTCATATTCTTTGGAAATTTTTCCATTATAAACCCTCCAGTGTCGATTATCCTATTGTACTCTCTTCCTTTTGTTTTGAGGGCATTTTCTATGATGGCTAATACAATGCTATGCACTTACTAGGTATGCATTATTTCCTAAAAGACCACTGGGCTGATTTGTAAAGTGCCAGAATAAATAGAGCTCTTCAAAGAACAACAAAGTTCTGCAGCAATAATTCTATGTAAACACATTAATGATACATTTAAACAATAGGCATTCAAGACCAGTCCATACACTGCTTATTTCCAGTAGCAGAAACCCAGACATGGCCAGCATAATAGTTTACAGAGGGGAGCTTCAAGTGGGGAGAAAATTGTGTCCGGAGGAGTTGAAATCCTAGGATGAGCCAAATAAAAAGTTAAGTTGAATCCTTGATTTCCCAGTGGAACACATGGCTCAGCAAGTAAGAATTACACTTGAGAGTATTTAATAAAAGCAGCCTGTTCTGTTCTTCTTCTTAGTGGTGTTAGGGTGACCACACTGTTGAGTACAGTCAAACACTGCATTTGTTGTCCAGAAACCTGGGAATTCTTTACAGCTCAATCAATAACACCAGAACCAATTTTTGTCATGTTCAGTTCTCATCTGAAAACTGAGTGTGACCGATGGCATTTTTCTTACCTGCCACACAGTGTGGTTTTAAAGGTCAAATGATGTAATTCAGAGTGTAACGAAGAATAGGCACCAAAACACATTTGGCAAGTGACTAATGAATGTTGATAATTTAATCTGACCACACATGGATGTTTACTATATGAATTATTATTAACAAATACAATCCTCACTAAATCAGGAAAGCAGAGCCAGGTATTTTCTGAGACTTTTCACATCTTCCCTTTGTTTCATGTTCTATTGTTTCTTGTAATTACATAAATATTGTGATTGTATATATGTGATTTAAAAAGCAAAAGCAAATTCTAAATAATTTGTATGGATACTGTCTCCTCAAGGAGATGCAGCACAATGCCCCAAACCTGAAGTGTGAGCTTTGTAGAGTGATGTCTTCCAAAGGGCACATTATGAAAAGGAGCGAAAAGAACTTCGCAGTGGGAGAAACCTGACCAACACTACCTCAGCCAGATGGTTAGGGTTAACAGCAGCAGTGGTAAGACATGTGGATAGCATGTACCCTTCATATCACGTGATCAGAATGACACGTAAGCTCTGTGATCTTCCTCCCCAAAACCTATAGTCCCAGTCTAATCATGAGAAAAACGTCAGACATCTCAAACTGAAGGACATTTTACAAAACACCTGACCAGTAGACCTCAAAACTGTCAATGTCAAAAACAAAAAAAGTAGGAGAATCTGTCACATTGTGGAGGCTATTAAGGAAAGATGACCAGTAACTGTAATGTGGTATCCAGGAAGGGAATTTGGGATAGAAAAAGAAAAACAGGTGAAAACAAAAGAAATCTGAATGAAGTATGGGCTTCAGTTAAAAATAATGTATAGATATTGGTTCATTAGTTGTGACAAGTTTATTATACTAATTTAAGATCTTAAAAACAGGACAGACTAGATGCTCAGTAAATGGAAACTGGACTATATTTGCTAACTTCTTATAAATCAAAACCTATTTTAAAATAAAAAATTTATTTAAAAAGGCTTGATCTGGCCAAATGGATTTTTTTTTTTTTTTTTTTTTTGAGTAACTGAATACTGAGTTCTGATCCCTCTGATTCCTGCAGAGGTGGGGGTTTGTGTGTGTGTGTAGGTTAACCTTGTCTTATATAGAGAATATTTACTGCGCTTCATACATAATAACCACAACAAGGCTGTTTGTCCCATGCCAGTTTAGGCATACAGCATATAGCTATCTTCTTCCAACTTAGTGAATATTAGGAATATAGTGAGAGCAATAAGATGTGACATTCTAGGGTAGGATTCTAACATGATAGCTCTAGCACCCAGAATGCTGTTGGAAGCATTTTGGACATAGAATGATGGTAAATGAAGTTAAGAATGAACCACTATATCAGGAATCTGAAGAATTAGACCTTATTCCTCTCTGTGTAGCTAAATTGCTGTGTGGCTTGGACAAATCTGACCACATGCCTGAGCTTTAGATGTTTTATTTTAAAATGATAACATTGGAATTCTGATGATTCACCTGGGAAATGATGCTCATTGGTATTCACCCCAATTATCTTTACTGCTCCTTGAGAAGGATTCCCTGAGTGTGTATTTTCCCATGAATCTTTGCTACAATAATAGAAAGCGGGTGTTTAGATGGAGGCAGAAATTATGTTCCCAAAGCTGGAGCTATAAGCACAGTCAACTAACGCCTCACTAGTACCAGATAGGAAAAAAAAAATCTCACCACTACCCACGCTGCCTGAGAAAAGTGACTTGATCCACAAATGCTCTTTTCCATTCCTCGTGACTTGTTGAAAAGTTTGAGGTGCTAGACACTACAATCTACTGTTAGTCTTTGCTTAAAGAAAACAAGAGCAAAGAAATTCTATTCTGTTTTCCTAAAGCAGTCTAAGTATGGAAGATGTGTGTATGTGCAGAAACATATATCCAGTCCATAGATTTTTCTCTTTAGTAGTAAAAAATTACAGTGGACAATGCCTTCTTTATGAGTGAGCCATCAGGAGTAGATAGAGATGCTGTTTGGCTAAACTTTAATTATCCTAGTGGACAACCCAGAGCCTCTTTAATGTAACAATGCCACCAAAGAAACTATACTCTGAGAATAGTTGTTTAACATGAGAAGAAACAGAATTTCATTTAAGAAAAATCAAAGAAGTAGTTCACAAATGATTCCCACAACTCTTTGGAGAAGCCTGGGCAGCCACAATAAGTTTATCATGTTGTTGATACAGACAACAATCTGAACCACCCAGGGGTCTGTGGGAAGTCAAACCCCAAGGGTTTGGGGTAGACAGAAGCTTTCTGGGAGAAATTCCCAGGCAACTTGTGAGTGTGGTTCTAAATAAGACCGGTGGGAATTTCCAAAGTAGACAGCACTTTGGGGGACCAGGGTAGGGTAGAGGAATGGGAAATCTTTTTCTTTTGGGGTAGGGCTGGGAATGTTCCTCATAAGCAAAAACTAAGGATCCGCAAGTTGGACTGGCTACTTAGAGCCAAGTTACAAATGATTAATTCTATCAAGGAAAAGAAACAGTGCCTCCTTGCTAAGCTTTGTAATGGGGTTCATATAAATTTGCGTAAAATATTATGTGGGATTAGCGTAGCCAGGCAGGAATCAAGCTACAGGAGCCAAGAGGAGAATGGGAGCTCAGCCAACAGGAAAGGTGGGAGATGAAATGGATCAAGCTTGCCAAGCCAAGGAGGCCAGCCAAACCAGAGAACAGTAGCATGTAAACAAGAAGTGAGAGCCCCGCTCATCTAAGGGGTGTTATCATTATGGTTATTGTTGTTGTTGTTGTTGTTGTTGTTAAAGTAAATTTCCATTGCCTCCTCTCCCTAAATGATATTCTCACTACATGATTATGAAGATATCAATAAGGAGGTTCACTTGCTTTTTAGGTTCAGTTTTGCCCAGTAAGACCAAGCAGAGATCCAGTAGGTTGGGACATGGAGGAGTGGGGAACACGGGTGGTCCCCCAGCCCCACAACCCTGTAAGACAGCAGAGAGAGCTGAACATAGAACACAAGGTCCACATCACTCATCTCGGAATCCCATATTACAACCAGGTCCAGGGAGTCTCCCAGAGAGCACCCAAGTCCTCACTTTGGCTTCCTCTCTCCATGACTTCTTCCGTGGTCCACTTTTCCAAGACTTAGGAATGGAGGCTAAGAATGGGTATATCAGGATAAGCCCTATGATGTCTCCTCAGCTCCACTGTCTATAAACGAGTCACTGAGTCATATTCTTAGTGGGATAAAAGTAGCAGGAATTGGTCAGAACTAATAGATATGAGCCCTAACCCAGTGTCACGCACAGGAGGTCTGCTGTTGTGTCCTGACTCAGTCAGAACCTAAGATTACACCAATGCCTCACGCCCCACCCCACCCCAGCACGATGGTCCCAGGCTGGGGGAAAATGCTGCAAGCATCAGGTGTGACCCCCACCAAGGCAGTGTGGCCCTCCTCACACTGAAGCAGGCCTTCTTTTCCCCTCTCCAGTGTTCCCTACACATTCTTTGCACGGATGTCTGAACTGAAAGGACACCAGCAATCTGTCGACAGCAGTTCCTCCGGGACAGAAGAAGGGGGAGCCTCCCCCTGGCCCAGCCAGTAGGAATGGCCCTGCTCTGTCTCCAGAGAGAATTATTTCTGGCTCATCTTCCAACCCCTTGTGCACAACACACACAGTGTACAAGTGCGTAAAGCAAATCCCAGCTCTGAGGCCATTATTCCAATACGTCTACTGCTTCACACCCCCAAATACAAACACACTCACACACATATACACGCACATGCACTGAGAAAAACACCCCCTCCACACCCTCAGCAAATTCTGTGGGCTCCACTCGTCTGAGAAGAGGGCGACATTATTTTCACCTCCAGCTGGAGTGAAACTGACAATCTCCTCGTAAACATAAACTGAGAGATTCTTGTTTTCTGGAAAGAGACAGGGTGAAGCCTGGACTTTTGCCCTAAGCCTTCCTGGAGGGAGTCCCCCTCTTGGAAAAGGGAGTCTTGCCAGCCATGGCTGGCATCACAAATGCCTAGAAATGGATATTTTCAACCAAAGTTCCTTTGTCTGAGATTTTTTTCATCTAATTCTGCTTCAGGAAGCCTACCTTTGATTTGCCGGAGTCAATGAGAACACATTTTCCTGGTCGCGGGTGCTCTCTGGTGATCTATGGCACAGGAGACCTGTGAGTTTGCTGTGAAGCATCTCTCTGGCCCTGCCACACGCCCATCTGAATTGCTGTGGATTGGCTGAGGGGTGTGTTTGCACGGGTGTCTGTGTGTGTGTGAGGTGGGGCAGGGGTGGGATATAGACACAGATTTATTGAGAACTGGGACATTTTTTCATTTGTTCTTTTAATTCTCATGACACCATCATGAGGTAAAAATCATATTTTCCTTTTACGGAAGCAACGACATAATTCAGGTGCATAGATTCTCTAATGACAGTTAGCCCGGTAAGTTCTAATTCAAGGATTCAAACCCAGGTCTGTCTGGCTCCAAAGCCCAAGTTCTTGCCTCTGGGCCACCTGCCTCACAAAGCCCTGGAATTCTGTGTCCTGGAAGGTGAGATTTTCACCTGACTGCTCTGTATGTGTCTCCCTCAAATTAGACACTGAGGATACTCAAAGGGGCCTTGGAGGCCATCTGTGCCTGCACCAGCAGAGCCACCTTGCTTGTCTCGTGTAAGAAATGAGGAAACTGAGGCCCCACAGAAGTGACGTGCCTGAGGACACACAGCTGTTGAATCGTGGCACCTATACTCAAGTGTACGATTTTTATTTATTTTCTCTTCTCCTACTGTCATCTGAGAGTGAAACAAAATTAGTAGGAAGGAAATAAATGCAGTTTTCCCCTTTAATTGTGAAATAAAGAAAAAACCTAAGGGTGCAGGCGCAAGGACTTGTTTTCAGTCCTAGGACATGACTGGAATTTGTACTTCTGCTTGTGATTTCCCATTTTGTCCCATCATAGATAGTAAGAACTTCCAGAAATGGAAAGAAACATTTCCTAATGATTTAGATGGATAAAAAATGATCTTAACTAAGACTTCAAACAGGCAGAAAACCTTCTACATATGCTTTCTAATTAAGTTTCATGCAATTAAATAATCACATCAAGAGGAATCTTCTTTACCTGTTTTATTATTAAACTTCATAGCAGCTAAATAAGCACCTAAACTCGAACTGTGTTTTCACGAGGTGGTCCTGTGCTGAAACCGTTATGTTCCAGTCATCCTCTGCTCAGTAAACAGAACCATTTTCCAGAGGTTAGAGATTCAAGAGAGTAAGATAATCCATCACTATTTGTTGATATTAAGTGATATTTGATCTCTGTGTATAAGGATCCTTCTTCTATATCATAAACTTCTTACAGGCAGGATTTTTTTTTTTCTTGTTAATCTAAAAGCTTTCACATCAGTTGTTCCAGATTCCAGGATCCTTAACTGAAAAACTGGTTGGGAAAGACATGAGATTCTTTCCTTTAATGTGAAGGATTCATTTAATAATGAACCCTTCAACCATTTAGTTATTCCATTCATTTGTTCAAGCATCCATCCACTCTCCCTGCTGTGTACCAGGCCCTGGACAGGATGCTCTTAGCAGCTCACATTCCATCAAAGGAGGTGGATTAGCAAACATGGACAAGTAAAATGATAGAGCAGAGAAACGCAACCCCTCTCAGCTCCCAGGCCCCAGACCTGCTTTAATCTAAGAGGGAGAAAATAACTGGGATGCTTGAAATTGACAAGACACCAAAATATGGCACCTTGGCATATGGAGTATTTTAAGCCGGACAAAATTGAGAAAACTGCAGAAGCAGAAAGGTCTCTCTGACCTTCTCTGGCCACTTCTCTTTTGAAGACCCTCATGTGACAGGTGTCCTGCCCTATACCCCAAGGGAAGGGATGTTATACAGAGAAGCCAAGAAGAATCTGAACAAACAGGTCTTGCTATGTTCCCTTCGGTTTATTACCATTAGATCATACCCCTTTCTATTCAATTATGCTTCTCCATATTGTCCATTCTTCTTCAAACCTATGCATAAAAATATACAGTTTTCTCTAGGTCTTTGGGTCTTCATTTCCAAAGCTACAGTGTCACACAAAACTTTCTTTAAATAAATCTGTTATGCTTTTCTTTCATTAATCTATCGTTTGTTATAGAGGGGTCAGCCATAGATCTTGCAATGGGTGAGCATAATATATTACTTTTTCTCCCCTACAGTTGCTAAACATTTATGTTTGTTTTTCTTGAAAGGCTGCGTTTTGTTAGGTGAATCTACCCTATCTTTGAAAGGCGGTGCTCTTTAGGACACACTGTCTTCCATTCAGACCTTTTCTAGGAATCTTCCCTCCTTTTCCTCAAAGATAACTCAAAAGGAACATGTACTTCATTCATCCCTTTATACTTAAATATGAGCACTGGCTCTGAGCCAGCACTGGGCTGAGGGTTGGCATCTCACTCTTCCCTGGTGGCGCTGGCACCACAGTCTGTGGTAGGACTCACAGTCCATTGGGAGAGACATAGAGGAGAAGCACCTGAGGCAGACTAGGAGTTAGAAAAGGCATCCTGGGGAAAACACACATCTAAGCCAAGACTTGACGAAGAAACTTAATTAGTCTGATAAAAGCGTAAGGAGAAAGGAATGACAGAGGCACTAAAGAAGAACAGCCCTTAGATAGGAGACATGCTTGGAGGGTCTTAGACATAGGCTTGTGTGAATCAATTGTTAATATACAGTAAGAGTTGGAGAGCTGTTGCTGTCTGGATTCATGAAGCTAGGGCCAATTTCAGAAAAATTAAAGGCTTTTCTAGAGCTTCATCCAACACCTCTCTTGTTCCTAATATCCCGTAATTCCAGAAAAATTTATAACATAATTTGACACCATTTTCAACCTAAAACATATCTGAAGTAAGAAATTTATGGAAGTTTACAGAAGTTACAGGCTGAATTATTCAGTGCGCATCTTGCCTGCGGTCCAGTGCAGGTGTGTCAGAGATGTCAATTGAGGCAACGTGGTGAAGGAGAACGTACAAGGCAGGAGAAGGAAGTGCCATTTTATCAAGACATGAGTAATAGCGATTATTGTTCCTTAGCAGTGGTGCATGTGTGCACAAAGGTGTACACATGGGTATGTACACTATGTCCCTAGATTTAGGATTACGCATTCTATAAAAGAACACAAAATTATAGGAACACAGAAGATTGGAATGGGAAATGTCATTTTTTACACTTGCCTTTTTGAAAAATATATTTTAACCTGAAGAGTTGAGGTAGGTTAATTTTTTTATATCCCTGAAATGCAGAGAGTTGTCCATTGTGTGTTGTAATCACTTCTTGGATATTTTCCCTATCTTGACATTCAATTAATAGAGCTAAAGGACTGTATATCCTACTTAACATGGTTATCCTATGTTCTAGCATGATACCAAGTTCATGGTAACTCCTTGATAACTGTTAAATGAATAAATAGGTGAGCTACCTGCTTTAATCAGGAAAAAAAAAAAACCACGAAGTAGGTAGAGTTTCAGCCTGGCAGATACACCAGGGAAAGTTGTTACAAGTTTAGGAAAGCCTGTGAGGCAAGACTTTAAATTTAAGATCTGGGGCTTCCGACCTTGAATAGTAAGTAGATTTTCATGGCTAAGTTGTCAGTCGTGCACAGAGAATGGGAGAAAACTGGATGGAGGGTTTGCTTGTTTTCATTAAAGTGATCAAGGACACTATAGCTTGTAGTGAGATCTTAAGACCAATGGTGATGTTGTGGAGTTTATGGATGAAGAGCTGATTTTATAATGAGATTTGTTAAATTATGCAGGTGAAGCCATCAAAAAGCACAAAGTCTTTGTGAGAATCTCCTAAGGAGAGCATTTTTAAAGAACATGGCTTCCTTGCCAGATTGCCTGGGTTCACATCTCTGCTCTGCCATTTACCTGCTGTGTTCCCTGGGGCAATGTATGCAATCTCTCTATGCCATGTTTCTTATCTGTAAAATGGTGATAATCATATGTATCTGTTACAGTAAAGATGAAATGAGTTAACATACATCAAAATCCCAAGATAATTTTTACATATATCAAGTGCTTAACAAATGTTAATTTATTATTTTATTACATGGTTTATGAAAGTTTAAATGGCCCTACCAACCCAGAAATCTGCTATGGATTACTGTTAGCTCCTGCCTCGCCTGAAATTCTTGCCATAGAGAATTTAAGTGTAGAAGAGATAGAATTCTAAGGAAAGAATTCCCAGAAAGCCACTCTTATAAGATACTTAAATTATGTGAAAAGGGAAAAATGAGTAAATTACTAAATGGTAGGCTAAGAAAAGTCTGTGAGCATCTTATCCAGTCCCATCATTCTACCAATGAGGAAAGTAGGGTCTAGAGAAGGAAAGTAACCTCTCAAAGTTTAGTGGGGACCCAAGATTATCATTCCATGTTTCCACCTCCTAATCCCCTTTACTTGCTTTACTTCTACATCAAACCTTCTCCCATTAATATAATTGTTAACCACACTGATTGGCTGGGAAATCAAAGGCCTTCAAAGAAGACCCTAGACAGCTGAAAGAAAAGTAGGGAGCACCCTACCTGGCATCCAAGGAACAGCAAAAAGATTTTTAAACAAGGAGTGCCTCAGACAATAAAGAGGAGGCTAGGATGGAGGAGGAGCAGGAGGGCACAGTCTGGTAACTCAGAAGTTTTCTTCCCACATGTGGAAACGTACAAGGTGCAAGATAGGGAGGATTATTGCATTCCTTTGGGGTTTGGGTGAATGGATAAAAAGGGAAGGAGAAGGAAATTAAAAAGGTTAGGATGACCAAGTCTGGCTTTCTTTGAGGATTCCCAGACCATCTCTTCTAGATCTTCACAGATGGAGGGAAGTAAACGCCCAACCCCAGCAAGTGTTCCAAAAGAAAGCATACCTAGAAAAAGCATCTAAATGTCAGCTACCCCCTTGATGGAAATTGGATCTTAGTGAAACATTTTTTTTCTCTTAGCAAGATTGGATGTCATACAAGATATTTATTTATTTTTAATTTTTTTAATTTCAGCACATTACGGGGGTACAAATGTTTAGTTTACATATATTGCCCTTGTCCCACCCAAGTCAGAGCTTGAAGGGTGTCCACCCCTGAGACAGTGCACACCGCACCATTAGGGTATATGCTCATCCTCTCCTTCCCCCTCCCATCTGCCTGACACCCCATGTATGTTATTCCTACATGTGCACTTAGGTGTTGATCAGTGAAACCAATTTGCTGGTGAGTACATGTGGTGCTTGTTTTTCTATTCTTGGGATACTTCACTTGGTAGAATGGTTTCCAGCACTATCCAGGATAATACAAGAGGTGCTATGTGTATCTTTGTTCTGAGAAACCTGAGGGTCTTCAAGTTTTCATTGCAGCAGTTAATGATAATTGCGAGGGGATTCCAGAACAGTGTGACTGTGAGTAATGGTCTAGGATATCTAAATGTTTTCACTTGATGTGTTTAGCTTTTCTGCAATATGCAAGCAATGTGTTTTATTGGTAAATTTGATTTTAATTTATGTTTATGCTTTGTCACCGACAGATTTTTTTAAGACTAGTAGTTTTCATAATTGGAGAGATTCAGGACACCAGATTTTTGCTGTATAATTTTTTATATATACTCAAATGCCTTTAGACAAAACAAGAACCTAATTTAGCCACCCACCAGCCACAAAAGTATCTGGGGCACATAATATTTTTCCATGGGGCCTGGATGACTGCTTTTTGTGCTTGTTTATTTGATCTGGGAAAACACAGATCACAGACAGCATCTGGATTTCACAGGTTCCTATATTTGCCCCAAATTCTTCCTTTCAGTCAATGGTATCCAAATGACTCATCTGCAAGGTCAGAGAGTTGAGTTGTTCGGCAGAGACTAAAACACAAGATTCTCTGGCTCTTTCCCTGTAACCACCAAACCCCACAATCTCTGGATGTGTAGCATGGGAACCTGCATAAGGTTTTGCCAAGACCACCAGGTTACTGGGAAAAAGACCAGATCTGTGTTGCCAAAAGTGGGCAACACAGTCTTGACAAGGGTAAGAGTGACCCTGGAGAGGTTTTAGAGCTTGTTTGTTTTATTTAAAGAGGTCCCTGTAAAAGGAGAGGCTGGGGTTGGGGGCGGAGGGGAAGAGAAACTTTTTTTTTTTTTTCA
>RJWJ010023250.1:0-26027 GCA_004363605.1 Indri indri
ATAACATTAAAGCAAATAATACAAGGGAAGACTATGACAAGTATAAGCTACAAAAGAAATCAATATAGTAACTATTTAAATGTCAGGCTTCAATGCACAAAGCCACATTAATTCACATAAATTTAAAAGGCCGGAAAGCCATCGGTGCTTATTTTCCTTGTTCAGTATGTTCCAGGTACAGTGTAAGTCCCTTCCAATCCAAGAGAATGATTATGTCTGTTTCACAAGTGCAAACACAGCTTCAAAAGGATTAAGTGACTTGCCTGGTAGTCCTCAGGACTGAATGCTGACAGAGACACTGTTCTAAATTGTGCAGTCACCCTCCCCAGGAGTCCTTGTGCACGGACAATCAATAACCTGACTTCTCCATCTTCCTCCTGCACAGTGATGTGTGGAACGCTGCTTGCGGGCAGAGTCATTGTGTCCTCGGGCTGAGGAGGCAGCCCTGTGGAGAACTGCAGCAAGCCTAGTAGAGACAAAGAGGACAGGGCATTCTTCTCCCAATTATCTGTGCAAGAATTTCTTACTCATTTGGAGCAATTTCGCACATTTATTTTGATCACCAGGCTAAAATTCCGAGGGCCTTCATTTAGAAAAGACTTTAGAGAAGATTTGATTAACATGTTTTTGACATGGAATATGTTTATAAGCTTTCAGAATGTTAAAAGTTAAATTGTTAATTTTCCTTGTCTTAAAGAAAGCTGTATTATTTCTTACAGAAGCATCAATAAAAGGAATACTGATGGAGTTTTAAAACATACTTTTCAAACATTTATGCATATATTACTAGAGTCTCCAGAAATCATTCTTGAACTTACAGTAGAACAGGGTTAATGGCACTCTAAAGGATTTGGAACACATTTTTTTAAAAAATGTAACTATGAAAACCAGAGTTGAAGAGCCTCTCAGGTTTTCTACCCAGATCCTTTAACAGATGTGCTTTATTCATTCCCACAGACAAACTATTACTTTCAATACAGAAAACTTTTCCAATTTATTAGTACAGATATCTATGATAGTTCCTCAATCAAGAAAATTATCATTTTTAGCATAAGACAAAAAGAAATTTATATAAATAGAAAGTGATAACTTCATTTCTTGAAACTTAATAAAACATAAATTACAAAGTACTTCAATTACTTAGGTGTTAACAAATCATCATAGAATAATTTTTAAATTAAAGAAATTTTGATAGCCATAAATGGAAATATTTTTCTATTTTAAATAATCCTGAAAAATTTTCCAAAATATATTATCCAAATTCAGAAATCGATCTTTATATTTTCTTTCATAAACAATGTCCCTCAAAATGGCAGCTTAGAAGTTAAAGAGTTTAGAAGTTAGAGGGTCTGACGGAGTTCCACTTCAATCATTTTCAAAGAGTTCGGTAAGAAGTTCTTAACAAACCTAAGCACACCCAGAGAAGAGAGGATTATTCTTGCAAAAGGAGTGGGTTACCATATGGATGATCACTAGCTTTGATGGTGATATCTGTTGTTTCCTTTTCAGGATCTACGCTTGCGCCACTTGTCGGAGTTGAACCTAGCTTCCCATCTCCAGGAATTGCAGAAACCAATGTCACACGGAAATACTCATTAAGTTCAGGAATATCGTCATCAAGAACATATAGATTTAGGACCTATAAATGTAAAAACCCAGAGGCACTAAGCAAAGAGGCCTGTAGAAATTACCTACTAGAGGAAAATTAAATTATATTTAAAGGAAGTTACTATTTAACATAACTTATTTCTACACAAATTTAAACATTAAAACATGTATGTGTGTGTATATGTATGTGTGCGTGTATACAAACAGAAAAAGAGAAAGGGAAATCTAAGGAGATTAATTCCTTAAACAATAATGGGTGCTGATTTGGTCTTAATGTCTGTGTCCCCCAAAATTCATACATTGAAATCTAACCCCCAAGGTAATGATATTAAGAGGTGGGGTTTGGTGGAGGTGATTAGGGCAGACCCTCAAAAATGGGATCAGTGCTGAGGAAGCTTGTTTGCACCTCCACCCTGTGAGGATACATTGAGAAGGCACCATATTTATGAAACAGAGTGGAATCTACAGGTGCCTTGATCTTGGACTTCCCAGCCTCCAGAACTGTGAGCAATAACTTTCTGTCATTTATAAATTATCCAGGCTAAGGTATTTTGTTACAGCAGTCCAAAGAGACTAAAGCACATGCTGAGTAGTAACATTTTCTGTCTAAAAGTATCCTATATATGCATTAATATCATATCATATATGATGTATTGATATAACATTATCAATATAATATCACTATTTTTTGTACCAAAGACCATGGTATTACCAACTTCAGGGTAGAGACTTTGTGATTAAGGAAAGGCATATTCTCTGAGATGTGACAGAGTAGTAAGAAAGGGCAATGTATACATGTCTAGTGCCTGCCTAAGGAAAGCCTGACATATTCATTAACAGTATTTTAGAAAGTAGATTCACAATGGACCTTAGAAGTCTGGCATAAACAATTAGTCCAAAAACACTTATGAAGGGAAGTAGCAATATTCAGCCATGCTCTACAAAATTTAAGTCAAAATTTAAAGTCAAAGTAAGAAAAACCCCACAATTTCTTCTTCCCTTATTAATTGAACAAACATGTTTTGACATATACAATGTGCTGGCCCCAATCCCTAAGACAGTCTATTGTAGGAGACAGACCTATAGAAAAACATTTTAAATGCAATGTAGAAATGTCATAATAGAGTTGCATACAAAAGAAGGTGATGGAGAAACAACTAACCCTCCCTGGTAAAAGTTTTACAACAGAGGTGTTTGAGACAAGTTCTAATGGATTAGTTACAGTTGTAAATAATAAAGGGGAGGAACACTACAAGCAAAGGACAAAACACAGCAAAGGCACAGAGACATGAAAGAATAGAGCATACAGGGAACTGCAGTTAGATCACTGGCTAGAGGAAGAGATGGGGCTGAAAGAATACTCAGGAGTCAGATCATGGGGACATTTTATGCTATCATAAAAAAATTGGATTTCATTCCATAGAGAGTGGAGATAAATTGAAGAGTCATAAGTGAGGAATTGACAAAATGAGAATTCTGTTTTAGAATAAGTACCATGGCAGAATGTAAATGGAGCAGACAGAGCAAAAAAGAATGCAAGAGGACAAGTTAGGAGGTGACTGACCAGAAATAATGGAATTATGAACTAATACAGTACAAAAGAGATAAGGAAAAATGGATGGATTTGAGATTTGTCTGGAGATAGAAGATGCAGGTCTGATGACTCACTTAACATGGAGTGTGAGTGATAGAGAGGAGTGAAGGGCGACTTCCCGACTTGTCCCAGAAAGGAGAGTGATGACAATCTGAAACAAACTCTAAATCCAAATGCAGTCTCCAAAACAAGGATCATTGGGCCTAAAAGCACCTAGAGAACTCATTTTTAAAAATGTAGTTTTTCAAGAGGTTTTGCTTCAGTAAGTCTGAGGTGGAATCTAAATTTGGTTTTTAATGTTCATTTTAATCATATTTTAAGTTAAGGAGTCATACATAGCATGGTGGATGTGCAAAAACGACACCTCTTACCCAAATCATGTCATAATTCTTGAAGTAAAAAGAAAAATAAATTTAAAAATTAGGCAAGAAAATATTTTAAATAATTCTTGACTAGAACATTTACAAGTGTTTTACTTACCAAATTTGATTAACTCTTATTTCTTTCAAGATGTATATGAATTTATTTTATAAAATAATTGTTTCCTGTTATATTTTTATTTCATAGTTGGTAAATTTTTCAAGAGGAAATCTGGGGTATCAAGTCTGTTTTGCCGAGTAGGAGCATTAAAAAAATTACCACATACTATCATAATTATTTGATAAAAGAAAGAACACTTTAAATCCAAGAAAGAAGTAAAAATGACAAAGCATCAGAATAAAATAGTCTTGTAAATGGAATAAGTTTAGCTTTATGAAAAGTTACTAATTGTCCTAATTTTTCTCATTTCCTCATTTTACCAAATATTAGTAAAACCTTTATGGACCTGTCTGCAGACCACTTATCAAGGAAATTTTGTTGTACTTTTTTGTATAGTTTTGTTGTACTTTGTTTCCTTCTTCCCCCAAATTATAGAGATTTGATCACTCTCCCTTAGTTTTTATTTTTTGAATCTTAAGAATATTTTAAACCTTCCCTCAATTTAATTTTTTTCAACTAATTAACTCCTAAATCCCTCAAAAATTTCCTCAAAGATTATTTATCATTATTTGCAAACCTAAGTTAATTTACTAGGTATCTCTGATGACTTATAAGGTATTTACATTTTAATGTAAAAATTGTACTGATACAAATATTCCAACATGATCAATATTAAATATTATGATATAGGGGGAAGCCTCATTCCAATTTCATTTATGGGAAGTGTCATTTATTTATGGAGCATCTATTCAGATGAGATTATGTTTCATGGAAAGCTTTCGATGAAACTGGAGGTCATTTGTACTTTTTAAATACAGAAAAATTATCACATTTCTCCAAATCTAATGCAAATAAAATGAAATTATAAAAATTTCTCACTAGCTGACTGGAAGAGTACCATTAAGAATTTTGTGGTTTCCCATTGTATCAGAAATAACAAAAACCCACAGAGATATATCATTTGTATTATGTTGGAATTAAAGAACAGATAAAACTATTAGCAGATATGATTCAAAATTCTTATTTTTCTTTTGCATAAACAAATGCAAAAATATTTTATACCAAGATCTATACCTAATCTCCTAAATATTTTAAGTTACTTACATAGCAAGAAGCTGTAAAGAAATTACAGAACAAACACATCAGGAAAAGCTTTCCAGGAGGCTTTGAAAGAAACAAAGAAGGCAGGTTTACCTCTGATCTCTGCCAAGGAAGAAATGTGATAGTTCCACTGGCATTAGCAAAATCATCAACAAGGTAATTAATGCCGTCAGATTCTATCTGTGAGATGGTGTAAAAAACGTGCACATAATCCAGCGCTCCTCTGGTTCTCTCCACCACACAAGAAACAGTGGATCCCTCCTCTGCAATCTGAAATTGGACAGAAATTATTTATAGGTCTATACTGATCCACATCAGTGATACAATTACAATGCTTCATGAAATACTCTTACTGTAAAGTTAATTCTGTCACTTTCTTTCTACTTCTCTTTTAGAGAGATGGACTAAGGAGGCCTCTACACTTCCCCAGATATATTTTTGACTACTAATAAGTATTTACAATCATTTGTTTTCTCCCCTTCCCTTATAGGGATTAATAAAGCAAGAAAAATTATAATCTCTTAACTGTACATGTAATTCATTGATGGATACCTCCCATGTGCTAGCTACTGTAATAGATGATGTGGTTACAAAAGATTTAAAAAAAATACATAGTCCTTTCTCCGAATAAGCATAAGTCTAAAGAGGAAAACAAACCTGCAATTTTATGAAGGGTTCACCACAGACAAATAAATGGAGACAGGGGTTAGGGTAGAGGGCAAAACATGACATCAGAGAGAATTTTCAAGGTATAGACATAAGAAGCAATATAGCATATTTGGTGATATCATTTTGGGGGTGGTATAAAGTGCCCAGTGGGGAGAACCTTGAGAAATATCTAATGTGGGAACAACTGTTGGCTCAAAGAGGACATTTTATGTCATGCTTAATATCTTTTTGGTATTTTTGTCAAATATATACAGGTATATACACACGTGTGTATGTGTATATATGTGTATTTTTTGAAATGGGAAATATTTTGGTCTAAACACTTTAAGATAATGTTTAAAAACCATATGAGGCCAGAAGTTGGAATATCCTTTAGAATAAGATCTTCATACTCTCAAATTCTAAGTCTCTCGATTCAATTTTATTTTTATATTAGCAAATACGTAATTCAGAGGAAAAATTAAAACTGAATAAAAGTAAAAATACAGATCTTAAGATATACAATGGCATTCTCTATTTTTCATATGTCTCATAAACAACTCCAATCAGCATTAGATAGAGCCATTTTGGTGCTGACATTAGGGCTGAAGAGAACAAATTTGGTATCTGTCTACAAATAGGCAATAGTCAAATCACTTATGCATGAGCATGCAATCACCAGATGTTCCAGCAAACCCTGTGAGTTTCACTGAGCATCAGCCACCCTGGTGCCTCCATGGTAAATAGGATCGAGCACACCTGGGGCAATATTCTAACTCTTTTATTTGTGCTCTGGTCCACAGGCATGAGAAGCCCAAAACAACCAAACAGTAGTTCAGCGGAACCCTCGGTATGTCTCCTTGCAGGTACGTTCTGTCCCCAGCCCCACTGCCTGGACCAGAACCTCTAATCCAGTGGAGCCTAAAGCAGGAAACAAATTCAGGCAATGGGTCACCAAAAGTAATGGAGACAGGGGTCTCACTTCTACCTCTTGTTTCCCGAGCCTGTGTGTTGCAATTACTGGGGATACAACTAGATATCACCCATTGAATGCACATTCTGCATCCTGGAGGACAACATTCCAACCCTGCAAGAAGCTGTCTCTGATCTGGCACCTTGGCTGAGTCTTCTTGAACAGGCCATTTACCTGTTGTAACAGGCCAGCTGCTTCAAGTAATGTGGTATATGGTGAAGCCTATGACATTGTGCCCATTGTCACACTTCCTTCACATGAGTCCCTTTGAGGCCATGTGATGCTGGTTTCCAGGTGTTTAAAGCAGGGATTCTTTAAGCCTTCAGATGATAGTGTTAGGAAAGGTACTTGGAAGGTAAATCATTAGCTAAAGTAAGTATTAATTCCAATAGGAGTGAATTGCTGCCTCCTCTGGAGTGAAAAAGTCTGGTTGGGATCAATCTACCACTTTCATTGGAAAGTGCTTAGCTGTGTTCCTTGCTTCTTGTTGTTCGGACATTCAGCAGCAGCAGTTGCTAGATCAGTCTTGGCTAGAGGGAGCTCACGCTGTCAGACCCATGCATAATTCCCGCCATCGTGCTGTTAATGGCACTGTGCTGACAGAATAGAGTCTGGCGGATATGTAATGGAGCCTGACCCTGACTTCCTGGTTTTGAGAGCCTTTTGGAAAATGCCCCCTCATACTGACTTCCAGTGGTCTACTCAGACGCCTCTTCTCCAAACGTCTTGTCTCTAGTCTTGACTCTTCCGAGGCGCTGACCAATAAGCTACACGATTAGCACTGCTCAGGGGTGAACGTACCTTTACACTTCAGGGCACTTCTCCCTACACATAAGATGAATGGCTAAGTGCACTGTGTATAGCTCTGCCCTCTGGCCATCATAGACATCCCTGAACAGGGCACTAGAGAGGCAGCAGCCTGCTTTCAGCAACTAGCAACACAGCAAGCAGAGTCATCTATGAAGCGAGCTTGAGATCTTCCTTGTCTATCAGTCACAGGTTTGGGGTAAAAGATCAAAGGGTTTAAAGTATGTCCAGTTTGAAATGTCTATTAAATATCCTAAAAATGTTGCAACTGGAGAAATGAGTCTGGAATTTTAGAGAGAGACCAGGATTAATGTCCTATATTTGGAAGTTATCAATATATAAATAGTATTCAAGGCCAAATACAAATAGTGAACAAATATATAATTATACAAATTGTATTTACAGACTGGTTGAAACAACAAGGGAAGTAAGTACAGATGGAGGAGAGAATAGGACCACATTCACTTAATTCTACTTATAATGCTTATTTTCAAATCATAAAATTGTTGCAGTGCAGTTGATACTACATTAGGGAACAATGTGAATATAACCCTTTTGCATTGGCTTGTAAGTGTGATTTCATCCACAGAAAATATGGTGAACACAGAAATTTCTATTCACCTTAAACAAACCACATAGGAATACACATACACCTCAAACAACTTCCAGCTACCTCAGTTCAATACGCATGTTATTAGCCACACTTACCCACATCTAGTGTTAGAACTTTTCCTCTGATTCTAGATAACCCTCATTCTATCACTTCACAATAACACACAAGCCTCAACCCTCCTGATGCCCACTTCTACAAGTAACCTCAAGGTCTTTCTCAAGGTACTATGCCATATTTATTGTAGCATATCAGTAATTAACATTTAATGTGTAAAATGCTTTTTATTAAGTCCCTATCTTTCTAAGTGTCACTGACTAAGTTTTTGAACAATGTTCTGCTCGCCCCATCTTTTCCATAAGTTCTGTGTTTCTCGTTATGCAATTTGGCATAGTGTGATGATTTTTAGGAACCTATCCATCACGTTGTGGCAGAACTGACTGTTCTGAAGGTCGGGCCCTCCAACCTGAAGGAGAGAAAGCAGCAAAGAGAAATATAGCACCTGATTTAATTTCCACTTAGGTATCTGCATTAGTATCTTCATGCCAGCAGAATGGTACACGAGCAAATGTGTGGTAGAAAGAGTGTGGCTTTGAGGTCAAACAGTCCAGAGCTTCTTCACTCTACCACTTACCAAGCATTCTCAGCCTCTTCTGAAAATGGGCATCATAATGCCTCATGGATTTTGGTGGACATTAAACAAGCACCTTACATGGTATCTAATAATATATAAAGGGCTAAAAATTATTTTTCCCATTAAAATACAGACGCACGTACACAATAATAAATACTGCTACATAAAAATATTACCTTATATAAAGAAATATATATGCAAATACAGTATATTTAAAAAGCAAACTGATTCCCATGTATTCCCAGGTGATCTCCTGTCACAATGAGAGTAGATTTGCTCCTTTTTTTATCCCGAATTTAATCAGAATGAATATTTTGACTGAGTTAAATTAATAAATCATTAATCTCAATATATAAATATGCAACACTTCCCTTTTCAGCAAAAGGCATGGATTAAATAGACCCAAAGATATACTCAGGAATGTGTGATGATTCCTTACAAACTTAAGTTTCTATCAAGTCAATGAGCATTACCACACAGCATCCAGGACTAAGAGAAGCTTTTTGTTTGCAGAAGTCACATGGAGAAAAGTCATCTAACTACTCTTTCATTTAGTAAAACCTTCATCAAAATGTACAGCTTCCTGGATATCTTTAGTTTTAAAAAGCAAAAAATAAAAACACTCTCAATAGCCAATAAAAGTATGTACAGATATACGCTACATAACAAAATTTTATAGAGAATTTAATGAATTAATATTTTGTTCAATAAAGTAAACTCTGTAAAGTCCCAATTAGGGAAGAGCCTTCATATGTCAAGGATCCATAAAAAAGTCACTTAGGATGCTTGATATAAATCCACCTTTAATAATCTGAATTTGCAGAGAAATAACATAATGGCTGAGGTTTGCTTTAAAAAATACTTAAGCCAAAAAGAATGAAACAAGATTGGCAAAAGGCTAATAATTATTGAAACTAAATGATGATTACCCTAGGAGCCATTCCTTTATTGTCTCTATTTTTGTATATAAAAATTTTCATTTAAAAAGATTTTTAAATTCAGCATTTGTGTCCTTCCTCCCCCAGTCAGAGATTATGATCCAGGAATGGAGTCTTGAATCAGGAGTGATGTCCAGTAATATGTATTAGATATTTCTGACTAGGTCACCCAAGGACAAGACTTTGAGAAATATTAGACTACAGGATGTAATTTTTAATACAGAAGATGATTGAGATGTAAAGAATAAATATCTAAAAGCTTTTTCCTAATATTAAAATATTCATCTAATTGGCTTTAGAATCATGATACAAACAAATATTTAGGCCAGTATATAAAGGGGCATAATACCCACCATAATCATCAAAATCATCCTCATTCAGTTTTTTACTAGAAACAATAGTACTCACTACTGTTTTCTCTTTTGAATCAGACATTTTCCAAATCTTCAGATCAGCAGAAGAGTAACAATTAAGGTAAACAATAAGAACAGTTTTTGAAATCTATTTTCCTAGAAAAAACAATGCAGTATTCTGAGCCATGAATTGGCCTTCTCTACTGAAATAGAAGATTAAAGCTTAACAATTACAAATCCAATTAATTTTTAATTTTGTTTCATGCTTGGGTAATGATCTATGATATCAGATTATATCAATACCACTTATATCTAAAGGAATCTATTCACATAGCATACGGCAGGCACCTAAAAACAAACAGTCCAAGTTGAAATAATATTCTTCTTTTCACAAAGATCTTCCAAAATTGTCTCTAAATTGATTCTTAAGCCATGATTTTATATATATAAAATATAATCCAAATATTAGTTATAAAAATAAAATAATGAGACTAGCAAGTTCTACGAATCACTATGAAAAGCAATCTCATTAATTTATAATTATGTGGTGTACAATTTTGCAATGCACACAAAAATAGTGCTAAAATAAGGTAGAGAGAAAAAACATAGAAGGTATACATAAAAACAAAATATGAAGAGGCAGTATGAGAATGTGGTTACTAGGCTTACAAAATCTGTCATCTGTTCAACAGAGATCCCACTTGGAATCCAAAGCACTGTTTGGCTTGCCTCATCAGGGCTCTCAGCTGCACACAGGTTTAGTCATTCTTTCAATTATAATTTATTAAACACCTGCTATTTGGCAGGACATACTATACTCTGTTAGTAGGAAACAAGTCATGAAATAATTACCATCTTTTTCAAATGCCAAGTAACAGACTATGTCATAGTCCATACATTTCCATTATTTGTTTAAGGTGTAATTATGCTATCATTTTAACCATAATATTACTTTGTCATATGAATCTATGAAAAAAGTAAGGCATAACTTAACTCAAATCTTTAAAGTTTCTCTATTGCCTTCAGAAATTTTGAAGGAATTTTTAAAAAGTTAAATTGTGAATATCATTGCAACAACATAATGGAAAAGAATCTATGGAAGTGACTGTGGTTTTTATTTCTGAAAATGACACAAGAGACCATAAAATTTAAACTCTGAAGACAAATCCAGGCATAAAGTAAACCAGCAGGTCTCAAATGTTTTAGTTGCAGGACCCCAAACACTCATAAAAAATTATTGAGAACCCCAGAGAGCATTTTGTTTATGTTGACAAAGTCTGTTGATATTTACTATATTGCAAATGAAAAATGAAAATAATTATTGATAATATTTAAAATAATATCATTTTAAAATAGTAATAGTAAATGCATTGCATGTTAAAATAAGCAACATATTTTATAAGAAATAACTATTTTTCAAAATAAAAAACTAGTGATAAGGGGGCATTGCTTTGTATTTTTACAAAACTCTTTAATGTCTGGTTTAATAGATGACAGCAGAATTCTCCCATCTCCTTTTGTAATCAATTTTTTTGTTTCTATCTGTTATTTTGGTTGAAGTGTATAAAGAAAATTCAGCCTCACATAGACATGTAACCAGGAAAGAAAGAGGATTTTAATAGTCTTTTCAGATAATTGTGGGTATACTTCCTTGACATTATACCAAAATTCGACAAGTGGTAATTTCTCAGTGTTTAGTTGGAATGGGGAAGCATACATTGAAATCCATTGTTCTACCTTACACTTTGAATCAGTCTCTCACACATGCATGATTTTGCAACAATATCTATTGATTATTTGGAAAATATTGGTTTACTCAGCTATATATTAACAGATCTTTCAAACATTGGCACATTTTATAAAATCACCACACTGGTTAGTATCACTATCGATCTTATCTGAAAATTCCTCAAGTATTGGAAAACAGTCAAGCTCACTTTGGCAGATAAAAATGTTCCAAAATTAAAATTTTCATGTGAAAGACTGAATTTTTATCATCGGCAAGAACTGTCTTTGTTTTCCTTGCAATCACTGGCTCACTCCATTCATTTTCATGAAAGTATCTGCCAAATACCTAAGTTCCCATAACCAAAACTGTCATTTTTTTCAAGTAAAAGTGGTGTTCTATGAGCAACTAGATCAATTCGTGACTTAAAATCTACACAAGCACTTTTCTTCAATACAACAATTTTGGTAATGCAACAGAAGTACTTTATCTGTGCTTCTCATTTTGTGACATGGAATTAAAAAGATAAGTATTCAAGGGTTCAGATTTCAGAAAATTAATATTTTTTACTGTTTCATCAAAGACATTCTTATATGAAATTATCACTTTTTAAAATATGGGTATGTGCTAGTGAATAACTGGTACAGGTTGGTACCACTACCTTGATTCGTGCAAAGATACTAGCAGCTAGCAGTTTAGGCCACCATTGCTTTTGCAGTGCAAATATCAATAAAATGAAAAAGGAGAGCAATGTATTGTTATTTTTATAAAATTAGATTTGATCTAGTAGATACCTTGAAAGGATCTCAGGAAACCCCAAGGGTCCTTGGGCTACTCTTTGAGAATGACTTCAACAAATAATCAACAAATATTGTTGCTGTTGACGATTACAACAATAAAAATATTTTAAGACTGCTATCTTCAAATCATATTAAGATGAAAGTAGTTCTATGCTTCTATTTTTAACATTTTCAGAAATGAAAATTCTGTAATCTTCCTGGCAACCAAATTTCAATGTTTAATCTTTTAGACTCAACAACATTTTTCCTATACATTTAAACATTTCTCTTTCCAATACAGATACATTATATTTCTCTCTCATATAGATTTGAAAACACCCAGTTGTGTTTTCTTTTACTACTAATTTAGGTGCCGTGGCCTATGTGGGGAAGTTCTCTCTTCTGCAGTCAAAAGCTTGACTGTCCCTGTTCAAATTCAGAGATTTTCAGGATGATCGAAAGTTGCACAATTAGGGGCAGCTAAACCAACAACAACCACAATCTATTAGTGGAACTTGAAAGAGAAGCCATTATTGAGGACCTAACAACAATAGCCCAGAAAACCAGAGAAACATTAAAAATCTATTACTCATTTTAGGCAGGTTTTTAAAATGCAGTTTTGTTTTCTTTTTTCAGTTTGGATGTTTTTGCAGTTTATCTGAATCTAAACAGATTTGATATTTGAACTGCTATATGCATTTTCATGTCTGGATATTAAAATATATTCATAAGTTTCAACGTAAGTTTATTGAGTACTTAATATGCCCTATTCTTGGTGTTATAGATTCAATAATGAACAATAACACGTTATTGTTCTTTTATTTTTGTGGTGGAGGGGGATGGCCAGTAAATAAATAGACTTATAAATACCAAAAGGAATTTGGAAGTGTGACCAATGCTGCAAAAAAATTAAAACTAGGCAAATGGCTATAGAGTGACAAGTTGGGAGAAGGAGATCAGTTATTTTAAACAAGAAAGTTCTCACTGAGCTGTCTTTGGAGCTGAGATTTAAATGACTAAATATGAAGACCTAGAATGAGAGTGTTCCAAATAAAGAGGCTAGCAAGTGCTGATACCATGAAATTGGAACTGAAACAAGGCAAGCTGGACTAAAACACACTGACCAAAAGGGAGATTGACACAAGATGAGTTCAGAGTCATAGGCAGGGGCCAGATATTGAAGAGAACTGAGGGAATCTGACTTTACATGGCACCACAATGGTTCTCACAACTTAATAAAAGTCAACTGTCTTTTTGAAAATAGAAATGATGATATTAAAGATATAGAGGGAAGGATAACAGGTTAGAAGTCCCAAGACATGAGTTCAAATTCTACTTCTTCCTATTGTATCCTAGCAGTAAAACAAAATGGAAAATTAATATTCATTAAGCACTAGTCACTGCCAAGCTCTGAATCAGGCATTCAATTTGATCTTATTTCATTAATTCAGTTTGGGTTAGTTATTTTCTCAGACCTCTAAACCTCAGTTTCTAACCCTATACATTAGAGAGAGTAATAATTAATACCTGTTGCACCTATATTATGGATTATCAGAAACGTTCATTAAATTTAATATGTAAAAGTTCTCCGATGGCTGCATATCTTATCTATTAACATTTAAAGGTATAGGTAAACATTTATTATCATTATAGGTAAACGCATTTCTTTTTTAAGTTGCAAATTTGTGTGACGTTTGTCCTTCCTAGTCTAGGATATTCTGATGTACAGAAAGACTACCATTTGAAGATCTCTTATAACTGTCACCAAATCAAAGACCGAAAGGGGCACTAAGTCACTCCAGAGAGCCAGGCATCCCAATTCAAGGTACAATAAGCCTATGACTGAGATGTGTTTCCAAGCACCACTCACTCATTTATTTTAATCATTTCAGTTTACACATACACCTTTCTAAGACTATTAGAATCAACTTGCAAAGGGAAAGACTCTCTTGTTCCTTGGCATCCTTTCATGCACACTGAGCTGTTGCTGTCTCACACACCTGTGAAGTACCTTCGAGAGCTCTCGCATTACTGCACAGGAAACCAAGATGATTACCAATCTTTGAAAACTTGGAAAGAACAGATAAGCACAGTAAAACGGCCTAATGAATTAAGCTGGCCAGGATGGTTGATAAGAAAGGCATTTACACCTAACACGGAAGAATATTGTAAAAACTATTTAAGTACATCTCACACATGATAAAAATACAAAAAAAAAATCATATTTTAATAAAGTTGCAATTCCAGTTATTCATATAAGCTTTCAATATGTATTATTTAATTTACTTATATGGTATCCAAAACAGTAGCCAAAAGTAAATTATATGTGGAGAATAATTTCATGTTCTTTGAAGAGCATGAACTTTAAACCTAATTGCTAAAGTTTCATTGGCTAACTTGTTATTACTTTTATCAGCTCATTAAGCTGATTCAAACTGTGAACTCGCAAGAGCAGGAACCTTGTCATTTATATTTGCAACCACTGGCCCTAGCATACTTCTGGACTTGGAGTAGATGCTCAGGCAATCTTACCAAATGAAAGAAAGCCCAGTCCAAAAAAAAAGTCCACCTACAATGAATTTTTTTTACTCCAAAATTCTCCAAGCTCACTACTTACCTCTGGTATGCAAGCTCCTGTGAAACCGAACAGGCCATTGGCATTGTCGCTTTTTTGTATTACTAATCTTGCTGTAGTGTTTTCTTCAGAAATACGGGCTCCTCCATATACAGAGACTAGTTTTAGAATAAATAGTTCTTCTCCTTCCTCTTCATTGTCGTCTCTTGCAGAAACAATGAATGATTTGTTAGTTTCTCCCTGTCTGAACTCCAGATATCCAGAAATGGGGTGCAAATCACTCTTTGCAGGCATGGCGTGAAGTTCATAAATTTCTTCAATGGTCAGTCTCCTCTCATAGGACCTCACATCCTGCATCAGACCTGTAAATCTGTCATTGCCATTTACTCCTGCCCCGATTCGCAGTGTTCCAGGACCTGAAATTAGAGATGGTTTAAATGCTACAATATCCACAACTATCCTGTCCTAAACTACAAGTGCGATTCAGAAAGTAAAATATTTTTATCGAAAGACAATTTTGGATAAATAAAACTTTTGCATAACTAGTATACAATCAAATAAAGCTTATCTTCTATTGTGATAAAAAATGAATCCAAAATCATTGGGATTTATGATATTTCATATTAAAGGAATTGGTAAATATATTCGAATTGGATGAAATCTTTAAAAGTAACTTCTATCTGTCAAATAACATTTCTGAACAGAAAAATAACTAAATATACACATACAAACACATATACATGTATGTATGTGCATGTGTGTGTATTTGGATGAAAATTTCTTCTATGACATTTTAAATTTTATTTTGCATATTTAAAATGGGAATGGTTCAATTTAGTCACAATTTTAAAACTTCAGTTTTACTATTCTTTGAGAACTTCAAGGCTTGATGTGTTAAAACTTGAGTTAAAGTTTTGAGAATTCAGGAAAAAAGTTTCTGCGGACCAAATGTATCTCTTTATCCAAACAACTAATGGAAAAGATACAGAGATAGAAGTATTTCTTTCCAGAAATAACATTATATGCAAGTCTTAGGGACCTTTTTTATAATAACATGCAGCTCAACTGTGTCACTATATCTCAGTAACAACCCTTTTCAGCATTTCACCTTTTCATTTCTTTATTGTTCCTTCTCTAATAACTAAGATGTTTATATAAGATGAGATCTTGGAAAAAAAAAAAAAGCACAAGTAATATTTCTTGTGAATAGCCACAATACAGGCTATTTTACAAATCTCTACCCAAATGGCTCTTTTAGAGTATCTGGCACATTGCTGTCGTGACTGCTCCCAGGCCTACTATAGAGATTACCTTCCTGCCCAGCAAACCAGAACCACTTTTTCACAGGAGCTCCAGATTGGGTGGGAAATCTTATGATGTTGTCCCTCCTATTAAATTATCTGGCAACTGTAAAGATATAAGTTCCCCTGATTCTCACAAAATCATGTCACGGGTCTCCCCAGCTAGGAGACTATCTGGAGTCAAAGATATAGAAATGATCGTGCCTCATTTAGTCCTGTTTCTATGATATACTGAAGGGAATACTGACCTAGGAGTTAAAGGCTTATTTTCGAGTCTTGGCTCCTCTAACCGAGCTGTGTGATGCTGGCTAATTTATTTACTAATTCTGACCTCTATTTCCTTATCTATAAAATACTTAATATATTGAATTATTGTGAAGTGCAAATTAGGCAATGTTTGGAAAATGTCTTATAAATGTAAAACACTATCTAATTTGAGGATTCTATGAATAGAATCTCTTTGCTTCTATGAATAATTCTCTGGAACAACCATGATCATTATATCTCTAATTTTCGTATCGACTATTTAAATTACAATGTCAAATCATTCATAATAAAAAAGTTATAAAGATGCCAGTATGTTACAGTGGTTCCTTCAGAATAGAGGTAATATAGTAACTTTCACTTTGCGTCTTAATGCTATCTTGTACTTTTCAAATTTTGTGGAATACATGTGTATTACACTGACAATAAAAGAGAAAAGTAGTGAAGTATATATATTGTGTATATAAAATTTTATTAGTACACTTAATGTTTACAGTGGTTATCTCTGAATAGCATTTGACTAATTTTTATTTTTGTTTTCTATGTGCACTTTTACAGTTTCCTATATTGACCATATAATATTTCTTTAAAAATATACCTTTTCGAAACCATGAGATACCACTATAAACCTATCACAATGATTACAATTAAAGATATAAAAAGCCAAGCATTAGTGAAGTAGAAATCTCATACACCAGAGGTGAGAGTGTAAATAGGTTCAAGTATTTTGGAAAACAGGTAGTATTTACTAAAACTGAATATATGCTCACACTGTAATTCAGCAATTCCATCCCTAGGAATGTACTCAACAGAAATGCATACAGCAAACATGTTCATCAAAAAACATGTAGAAGAATATACATAGAAATACTATATATAATAGCCAAAAACTGAAAATAACCCAAACAGAAATTAAAAACAGCATGAATAAATTGCTATAGTTATATAATAGAACCCTATATAATAACAAGCATGAAATATCTACAAGGCAAAAACATGAATAAACTTCCTAAACAATACTGAGCAAAAGAAATCAGACATTGAAATGTACATGCTGCTCAATTCTATTTATATAAATTAAAACAGGAAAAGCTAATCTTATGCTCTTAAAAATCCCAAAAGTATGTAGGCAGGGTGGTAACTTAGTGAATGGAGAAGAGCCAAAGGGGGCTTCTGGAATACTCTGTTTCTTGATATGGGGGCTGGTTACATGGATGTTAAAACTGAGGAATTTTAAGTTTTAAGAAAATTCATTTATCTGTACACTTATGTATACTTGTACATGTTTTATAATATAGAAGTTACCATATTTCATCAATAACTTTAAAAATACACATTTAAAATTTCCTTTCCAAGTTACAAATTACAAAAATAACATAAGTTATTTGCAGTAAGCCAAAGAGAGAAAAGAAACACCAGCTCTCTTTCCCCCAATCCTTTCCATTCTCATTCCACCACCATTACCATCACCAAAGGAATCAAGGTTAACACATAACATGTATGTATTCATGCAATCAAAAGGTGAATAATTAAATGACACAGTGTGCTGTAAGCACAATCCTTGGCATTGAAATTGGTGCATCTTATTTCTTTTGCCCGTCTTTTTTTCTGCTGGAAAAAAAATACAACCAAATATCTAATGCAGCAGATTCAGAAGGAAACTATTCTATTAAGCTACAGCCATAGAATCTCTGCTCTGTCTTCTGCTAAACACAAAACAAAATTAAATCACAAGATGGAGGGACGGGGAGTGGATGGTGACTGCAAGGGTGATAACCAATATTGGTACGCACATAGACACACGAACGTGCCTCTCAAGGAAGCAGCACACGATTTAGCTTAAAGACAACAAAGATTATCTTTTCAAAGCACTCCATGGAATTCACCAATTTACGTTCTGATACTATAAACCCCATAATCATTTTTAATGTGATTTTTTTCTCTTCTGATTTCTTTTCCACCTTATGCCCACCGCCCTCGACCTCCAGCAATACTGAACCAGCAACAGTTGCCCAGATACAATATTCTGTTTCACATTTCTACATATTTACTCATTCCTCTGCCTGTGATATCATTTTCAATCCCTCCTACTACCCCCAAGAGGGATAAATGTTCCTCCTTCAATTTTTTTTCTTTCTTCCTACAATGTATTGTAGTGATCTATTGTGCATCTCTCTTCGAGAGCCTACTCCAGGTTCCTCAAAGGCTAAATTTTGCCTGATTCATTTCTGCATCACTCAGAATTTATCATGGTTTTGGCAGGCATGCAGTTTTGTTTAGAGAAATCCAACCAATACGAAAGCAGAATTTTTAAATACCTGTTAGTATTTTTTAAAATTCGAAATTTTCGAAACTTCAAATGTCAGTTGTCCTAGTTGTGATGATAACACTCACCATCAGTAATGGCTTCTCCTTTCAGACTCTTGATTCCTTTGGGCATTCCATTTCCATCCAGGTAGAATTCAATTATACCATCATCCAGGATAATTAGTAGATGAAGCCAAACACTTTCTTCTAAATATTTCATGACTGTTGTCTTGGCAATGTACGTAGCATTGGAACCCAAAGTTTTGTAATGAAGGGAAAGTGTCACATAGGACTCATTTGTTTGAATTTTTATCCCATAGTAGATGCTTCCATTACCATCATCCTTTGCTATAACAAATCCATTCGTATTGGCATTAGGCATTACCCAAGCTGAGAATGTAAAGTTGGCAATTGTGTTATTCCTGGAGGTGTGGTATTTTGGATTAACAGTCCCAAATGCACCCTCTACTCCAGTGAAGTACAAAGCATCTGTTCCGCTATGGTGACGTCGCATGTGTGGCTGTAAATGCACAGTGCTGGGGAAAATTCCAACCAGTAAAAAATCTGTCATTGGTGGCAAACCAGAAGTGAACTCACTGGATAGTATTTCCCAGCCTACTCGTACATCGCCAAAGACACCTTGTTGCCTCAAAACGGTGAAGTTAGTAATATAAGACATATCATCTTCTGAGAGGACATCTTCTGCCACTTCTCTCTCTAAACACTCTGGATCCAAGATGAAAACTCCAAATGGATCATCATTGAATGGAATCATTACTGTCACCTGGAAGTTGGTTTGTGTTAGTTGGCCTCCAGGACCCGGAGATCCACCTGTAATAGAAAATTTATAATGAGTTAGAAACCAGAATTGCAAGTATTTCTAGTATAATGTGAAAAAAAGTAATTTGTTTATCAAACAAACTTCTGGTTAAATTATTTACTCATCAGTGAACAATAGTGTCACCATATGGCTTTCTCCACATTTTTAAGGGCAAGATATCAGAAAACATTGGTTCAGAATAATTTTATTAATAATCAATCGAGCCTGAAAAAAGAATGTAAACTAGAGAGGTTTAATTCCTGTGCTTAAAATCAAAAGCGATAGGGAAATTTATTGTTTAAATTATGACACTTAGACAACTTTTTAAGATACCATGAATCTGTACTTCCTAATTTCCATTAATGTTTTGTTGGAGAACTGTATTTGGTGTGAAAAAAGTCTATCTATAAGTTTGATGATGAATATAAGACTCCATCCATAAAACTGAACCAAGCTAAGACCACAAAAAATGAATGTTAAAAATAACACTTAATCAAGAAGGGTATTTTGACATTTAAAATCTGATAATCAAGATACACTTACTTCTTCAACAGTTGCAAATTCTATTTAAGTATAAAATATTAAATTTTGGTGGCAAATACTTAGAAAAACACAGCACCTGAAACGTTTACAAGCTTTAGAATATAAAATTCATTGAATTCAGGAATTGCATCAGGAAAGGCATGGAGAATTATTGGTTTTGCTACTTCTCCATCCATGAAGTTAACAGTCCCTGAAGTTTCATAGAACTCTTGTTCTGGCTGCAAAGCAGAATCATTCTGAAACAGCTGCCAAGCCACAGAAACGTTGCCAAAGTGTCCTCGGTGCCTCAAAATCCTATAAACAAATTTTAAAAAATTAATTTTTAAGAAAAACTTGTAAGTAGTGAATCTAACACTAATGAGAGTTTTCTTTGTTATCTTAGAAACATACTTTTTCCATTTATCTTTAAATAAATCAGCCAGCCAGATGCACTGAGCAACTATCAAGAATCTCATAGAAAGGGAAGAATGAGGTAGAACTTTAATAAAGAGAAGTACTCTTAAAAGTCTTGTCTTCAAAGTCCAAACTGAAAGACAAATTCTAAGCTCAATCAAAAAATATTTAGATGATAACTGGCAAAAGGATTTTAAAAGCAAAGCACAGGGGGAGAGTCATCACATACCATCTAAGAGAAGAGATTCTGAAGACCTTGGTAATTCAAGTTTCTCAGTCCTCACAAAGGACTGAAGTTTGGATGAGGATGGTGGGGAGAATAATTTCTGCTTACCAGCAAAAGTGGTTGGTTTTTTGTAAAGATAAGTGGCAACAGCATAAACAAAGTTTATCATTCATTCAGACTCCCAACTTTGAAATTATTCAATTCTTGATTATTTTAATTTTGAAAAATTAACAATATTTTAAATTTTCACATACTTAATGATTTGATTTTATTTCACTCAATTTCGAATTTGCCTTATCCAAATCTGCTTACCAAAATGCGTTCGTCTTTCCTTCTTCCACTGCTTTGTCTATGGGCTCCAGAGAAAAAATACCATTTGGATCATCATTAGCTTCGATTATCACGGTAGCTATTCCATGTTGATATACCACTGTATCACCTAAGTTAAAAATGGAAATGTCAAAATAACAAAAAAGTAGTAACCTACTATTAAATTTATATTTTTAATTAAGAAAGTTTACAATTAGGTCCAAATTTTCAGCAAGAATTTTCTCACTGAAGGTCATATGATAAATGCAAACTACTGCTCCATCTCTCCAAAGATGTTTATATATATATCTGTATTATGTAAGTATATACACACTCATATGTACATATATATACATACATACAGAGAAAGAGAGAGAGAGAGATGACTAAGTTCAACATGAAATAGTTCCTATTTTGTCTTTTGAGAAAATGTTAAGGAGGAACTCCTTTATCGAAAAGCAAAAAAGGACACTTCTTCACAATACGAATATTGTTTCAAAAGCTTAATTAGAAATCAAAACACAGTTTCTCCAAAATCAAATTTTTGAAGTAGAATCTTTTGTTTCATAAAAATAGTGAAAAATCATTCTACAGCACAAAAATACTACTGTGCATGTTCATTGGAATCAATGGCTCAATCATTTCCCTTTAGATCTCTGCCTTCAGGCAGCAAAGTTCAATCTGTTCGTACACAAAACTAGGCAGTCTCCACGGTGTTGAACTTGATTCCTCTCTACTCCAATTCTTACCCCAGCATGTCAGCACTTAATCTCTTTTCATCATTGCCTTGAGGTCCCTACCACTTCATCTTTACTCCAGCTGTTCCCTATGGGAACAAAAGTCCTTCCTATTTTCACTCACCTGACTAACTCTCCTTACTCCTAAGAATCCAACTCAGACAACAGCTCTTCCAGGAATTCTTCCTCGAATCCCTAGGTTAAGCCAAGTGCCTCTCCACTGTGTTCCCACTGCACTTAGCACTTTGTCAACCCATCGTAACAATGATCACATCATACTGGTACACTCACACAGACAAACACACGTGCAATTTTACTGTAAGCTACTTGGACAAATGATTCTTACACAAATTCATGCCCTAGAAAAACAGATGCTCAGTAACTGGTGCATAGAAGTTATTTACTGCTGAACTGATGCACAGAATGCTGACCCCTTAAGTCATTGGGTGACTAAGCAAGGCCTTAGGAAGCCATATTCCCAAGGCCTGTTATTTTTAGTTTAAGATTTTTCTTCCTTATATGACGTCAGAATTTTCTATTTGTGCTATCTTGTGAAGAAAAGGTTAAAAATAATGCCATAGAGTATATCAGGTACATGAAGTTTTAACACATATATTCTTTTCACTGCATTGCTCAAGAGAGCAGTGAAACAAACAATTTTGTTCTCGAACAGTCACAGAAGACAGTTAAGCACTGCTTTTTGCCCCATTGAACAGTAGTGCTTAATGTAATCTTTATAGAGCACTGAAATGATAAATCTGCCATAACAGTATTGTTGATTTACCTGTTGAATTAAAGAGAATTATATAAAAGGGCTCATCTGTTTCTGGGATACCATCTTCATTAACAAATACAGATATGCTCTTCTCTCTACTTCCAACCTCAAAAACAAGTGTTTCTCCTTTTTCAACAGGAACAAAGTCACCGTCTCTTGCGGTAGCCTTCCCATCCAAGGTAGTATATTGGACGGTACAGGTAACCTCGACAGATCCATTTCTGAGAACTGTAAAGTTAGCAGTCTCACCTTCTTGAACCCTCACTACTCGAGGTTCTGAAATATCCATAAAGAAGAAACATGTGAGCTTTTCTGATTCCATTCACATATTTTCAGATCACATGATGTTTCTCCCTGCCCTCCACAAGAAATGCTCTCTACTGTGTCTTTGTTTAAAGAATCAGCTCCATTCCCAACTCTGACATGAACCCCCCCTAATTACTTCAACAGTTAATGGCCTTCCTCTTGCCTTAATTCCTACAGGATCCATTATCTTTGACACCTAATTTGTCAGTAAATTACATATTTGAAATCCTCTATCTACTGTTTCATATACTTCAGGTTCAAGTTGAGGCCATAAGTTCCTTGAGAACAGGACTAGATATCTTATGTTTTATTTTTGCCAGAGCATTTAGCAGAAATTTGAGCATAAGATTAATTTATTAACTACATATTAACTGAAGTTTACCAATACAAATCAATAAAATTCAACAAGTTTAAAAGATTCCTGCTTAGGTATTAATAAATTGACACCAATATAAAGTTCACAAAAAGGATTCAAGAAAGAATTAGAAATCTATTAAGTCTCATAAACAAAACAAAAAGATGACTCAGGAGGCAAAAGACAGTTCTAAAGAATGCAGAAAGGTGGCAAAAATGCAGAAAGCTTAATTAATATTTCCATTAGATATTAGTTATTATAATAACTAGCTGTCCATTAGGTACAATAACCAGGCCCTCTCTGAGCTGGCTAGACTGTGCATTAGAAGAAATCACGTGAAGGAGTGTTCTTTTCTGCACAAAGGAAAGAAAATACCTCCGAATTTGAAAGGGGAAAATAAAGCTAACAAAACACTACTTATTTTATTTTCTTTCTGCTTCAGAAGATCTTTAAAATTATTTGTTAAAACTTTAGACTGAATAATAGTCGCCGAACAAATCATGAAATCATATTAAAACAAGCATCAGTGGTGCTTTGTTGAAAATGTTCAGTTAAGAATATTATTAAAATACATACACACTGTTTAAGAAAGATGGAAACTCACTAAAATAAGATAGCAATACCACCTGCAAAATAAATGGGGTCATCGTTTCTTCTAATCCTCAGAATTGCAGTTGTTTTGTTTCCCACTTTAGCTCCTCCAGTGGCATTAAGTAAGATAATGGTAAATTCTTCCATTTCCTCTGGAATCTTTTGGAGAATGTTACATGTTTGAGTCGGGTAATTTATACATATAATTATGTTGTGTAGTCCTAAATTATTGTTTCTTTTTTTAAAAAGCTCTATTAATAATACTAACATTCATTTCCATTTCTGAGGAACCTCCCTAAAAGTAGGCAGAACCTCCCTAAAGCATTCGGGTGAGACTCAGACCCCTCCCAAAATTATTTTAATGTGCATTCATCCAAAGAGCCACTACATTTTGACTAACTATATAATTTAATGTAATTAGGGATATTTTGCCTAAAATAAGCTAAAAATAGATATACCATTAGCTCATATTATTTCTGTAAGAAAATGGGAAATATGTTTATTAAAAATGGAACAGAAAAATAACTTTTAGACACATTTAGAACAGAGTTCATAAATAGTAACTAAAGCTCAGCTAGCTCTCAAAGGCCTCTTACAAACTGTACTGAAGTTTCACCTGTGGTCATGAAGACCTTACTCCATGTCCTAACAGGATGAGATTCCCCATATCTCTGAGCCTAAATAGATCCCCAGGTGGACACTATTTCTCTTTCACATCATCCGTGTTAACTGATAAAAACATGTTGGAATTTTGTCTCTGAATGGATGAGTCTGATGGAAAAAGGACAGGCCTCTGCAGCTGTTCTAAGTGCAGCTACCCTCAGGAAAGTTCACTCCCCACTGTTACTCAGTCCTTTCTCTTTACTATCAATAAGAAGGAACACCACGTTGGATCCATGACCCACGTGGTCGAGTGTCCTGATTCTAAAAGTGCACCATAGAATACCCGGTAGAAGGCCCTGCCTTCAAAGGGCCTAAGTACAAGCCAAGGGCTCACCTCTCCCACAACTGAGAATCCCTGATATCTGACACATGAGCAGAGTCACTGACCACTGTCAGTTCTAGTTCAGCATGTCTTCAGGGGAACCCCAAAATAATGCTGCTCTCTTGGCTTAGAGTCAGACATTATCATACTTGAGTTCTTTATCACATACTTTCATTACAAAATATATTACCAATGTTTAATTATTTAATAAAAAAAGTATTGATCAACTACAACAAGTAAAGCAGGGTTATATATGCAATATTTACCTCATCTGGAAGGGAGTAAATGGTGATGTTTTTTGAAAATTCCTGATCTCCAAAGAAAATAGTCCCTTGCACAGGAAATACATCTTGTGTAAAGTCTGGACTAACCACCCATGATACACTAACATCACCAAAGTTGCCGCGATTTCTTATTACACCATAAACAGCTGTGAAATACAAATGTGTATAATACATATGAATATATACTAAACAACTTTAAAACAATGAGTAAAGAAATTGCTCAAATAAACAAAAATAAAAAAACACCAGTTTTTAACAAGAACAACTATTTGCTTAGCACAGCCTCCAAGGTACATATCAAAATATATTAGCCTGTTCCTCCCTCTGTAGGTATACAATTAATAAAATAAATGGACTCAATCACAGTTGGGATTTTAAAAGTCATTCAGCATAGGAAACAGATGATGATTAATTAGATACACCTGTCATAAAGTCCTATAAGGATATCTGCAAAAGGCAGTTAAAGGAAGCTGCATACTCGAGTGATTTTCTGACCCAGACAGACACTGCTCTAAAAATAAAATATTTCTTCTCTCCTGCCATTGCAGTACGTCCCTAGCAGTAATTCTTAGTTTTAAAATTTTCCCTATTTGACTTGAATCATTCTTAAGTGTTTGAGTTGCACTGCATATGATTAATCGAAATCAAAATAGAAATGAAGTCACCAGTATCATTACAATACTATGTAAGAAATAAAAATAGCGATACTAAATATGATTTTTAAAAAGACAAATCTCTGCACTGCATGTAATTTCTAAGGCATAATGGGCAACTGAAAATAACTAGTGACTAAAGAAATAAACTAAAGCCGGGCGCGGTGGCTCACGCCTGTAATCCTAGCACTCTGGGAGGCCGAGGCGGGCGGATTGTCCTGAGCTCAGGAGTTCGAGACCAGCCTGAGCAAGAGCGAGACCCCGTCTCTACCAAAAATAGAAACAAATTAATTGGACAGCTAAAAATATATATAGAAAAAATTAGCCGGGCATGGTGGCGCATGCCTGTAGT
>RJWJ010023251.1:0-26029 GCA_004363605.1 Indri indri
TAATTCACTATATATATATAAATTCATCTGTAGGACTTTTGCAAAATGAACAGCTTTGCTCTACCTACTCGAATAGTGACACTTGTTCTATTTAGCAGATAGGCACTAGTATTCCAGATTCATAAAAGAGGTGCAGTTCAGGTATACAGTATGCAACTAGGCAGCTTGGTCCACATCTGTTCTCTTCTCTAAACTTGTGATGGCTCCCAATCCATCAGGAGACTTATTTGTAGCCAACACTGATCCTTTCCTACTTTTCTTATCTGTCCCAGACCAAAGGAGATCACAATTTGATGACTTATGACATTATCTTTAATTCTTAACAGTGTCTATCCTATCACACAAACTGGAAGCAGCCACTGACAAAAACAGTCACCTTAAAAAAAATACACAATAATAAAAGTTCTGAATGAGTAAACCTTTCACATCAGACAACATTTAAAATAAAATAAATTTTCTGTCTTATACGTTTTCCCTTAATGCTTCAAATACCTAACCTAAGAGAGGTAGGTTACATTTTTCCCTGTGTGTGCTTCCAGAATATTCTATATTTAAAGCAACATAAAAGTTTGTATATCCTGCCCTTTACAAAAATGATCCCATAATAGACACAATGTTTAATCTTGTTTTTTCCACTATTTTGTGTAACATTATATGCTATTCCATACATGTACATATGGGGATGTTTTGAAATCAGAGCAATAGAGGGAGAATACTCTGAAGCATAAACCAAACAGTAAAGTTGTTGTTCACTGAGGCAAGGAAATAAGTGGGTAAGGTTTGGTACCTCAGAGCCAGTCAATCACGGGAGGAAGAAGACAACCAACCTGGTGAGTCAACTCCAGTCGGCCCAGGCCAATGATCAATCCATGCTAGCAGAAGGGCGGCCATTAACTCACAGTACCTGAGAATAGGTACACTCAACTGCACTCACAGCACCTGGAGGATGTGTGCACTGACCCACTAACAGAGAACTAGGTGGGGCATTATATCGCTATATGTATATTTTACTTTAACATTTCATTTGATAATTTTTCTTGGTACCCGTTTTCATTCATAAATCCTTTAGGGGCAATCAAACCACACATTGTGGAGGGGTAATTAATAAAACAGTTATTAGCCTGAGAGACATTACAAAATGGCCTTGATCAAGCTCCTCCACAAAACCAATATAATATACCATAATCTCATTCATATCTTAAAGCAAACATGAACTTTAAACCTAGCATGCAATCTTCCTGTGTCTCCTATATGGACTGGCTCAACTGTTAAGTGTGATTCTGCAAAGCAGAGAGCTAGGGACGAGGTCTTAATCAAAAAAAAGGAAAAAAAAAGGCAAAACACACACGCATGTGCACACTCACACAGAGACAAATGAAGCCCATAACCACCTCAAAAATCTTTGCACAGAAAGGTGAATCACATATGGTGGCAACCCTAGGGCCTGAGATGTAAAGCTTTTAAAATTTGCCTTCTTTCCTCTATATTTTTTCTTTTCTATCTGATCACTACCTATTATTTAGTTCTTACATTGAAGCTTTAAAAATACAAACATTATAAAGTTTTCTAAAAATTGAAATCATTGGTTGGGGATGATAGACAGGTTTTCTTACAATGGTGTATTTTTCCCCTTTTATAAATGAGTTTTACAAAATTAAAACAAAAATGCTAGTACTTTCATAATGCTAGTGCTAACACGATGGAAAGGACTTGATACAGAAACAGGAGTCTGAGTCTGAGAGAAGAGTAAAATATGGTCTCAAATTTTTGAGAAATGGGAGAATGCAGTAACTATAATGTTTGTTTTTCAACTTGGACCACATTCCAAAAGTAGAGCTTTTAATAAAAGGCATTCTGAAAAGATGTATGCTCAGAGGACAGAGAATAAATTTCATGTAAAATGTACATGGACTAGGCAAGGAGATGCAGGGAGATGATGTAGTTGGGGATATGGTTTAGAATCATATTTTAAAGTAATTATTATTAATAGCTATATTCCTTTTCTAATAAGAACAATGAAAACTGTGTTTACAACTGAAAACTGGAATTGGTTAAAACAAGGTAATCTCTTAGATTATAGGCTTTGTTTTATCAGGCTTGGAATTATATAAATAAAATAATACATTGGGTTAATTGAAATTTGATAGCTCACAGAATGAGTTACAGATAAATATTTGTACATCCATATAAAACAAGTGCATAAATGCCATGTTTTAACAATATTGAGTTAATTTTTGTTATTTAAAGATAACAAGATTGTATTTTACTGGATATTACTACTATGAGCCAAGGTGAAATACGTTTTATGTTATGATAATATACAGTGACCAAGATACTATGTTTTTACAAATAGTTCAAAAAATAACCTTTTTCTCTTTCTTTGTATTGCTAAATATTATTTATAAATTTTGTGTAACTTTATGGGGTATAAATGTAATTTTTTCACATGGATAGATTGCATAGTGGTGAAGTCAAGGTTTTTAGTGTATCCATCACCAGAATAATGTACATTGTACCCATTAAGAAATTTCTCACCTCCTCACTCTTCTGAATCTCCATTGTCCATTGTTCCACACTCTACATCCATATATATGCATTATTCAGCTCTCAACTATAAGTGAGAACATGCAGTATATGTCGTTCTGTGCCTGAGTTTTTTCACTTAAGATAACGGCCTTCAGCACCATCCATGTTGCTGCAAAAGACATGGCTTTATTTTTATGGGTCTTTTTTTTTGGTTATTTTATTTATCTATTCATTCATTTATGGACATTTAGGTTGATTCTATACTTTTGCAATTTTGAATAATGAGGCAATAAACCTCCAAGTGCAGGTAACTTTTTGATATAATGAGTTTTTTTCTTGTGGGTAGATACCAAATACTATGATTGCTGAATCAAAATGGTAATTCTATTTTTAGTTCTTTGAAAAATCTCCATACTGTTTTTTGTATAGAGGTTGTATTAATTTACTTTCATACCAACAGTGTTTAAGCATTCCCTTTTCTCCACAACCTCACCAAAATCTGTCTTTTTTTGTCTTTGTAGTAATAGCCATTCTGATTGGTATAAGATGATATGTCATAGTAGTTTTAATTCTCATTTCTCTGATGATTAGTGATGATGAGCATTCTTCATGGATTTTTGGCCATTTATATGTCTTCTTTTGAATATGTCTATTCCTGTCCTTTACCCACTTTTTAATGAGATTATTTGATTTTGGGTTTTTTTGTTTGTTTGTTTTTTGAGTTGTAGCTGCAAATTCTGGATGTTAGTCCCCTATCAGATGTATAGTTTGCAGATATTTTCTCCCATTATTCAGGTTGTCTGTTTGCTCTGTTTTTATTTCTTTTGCTATGCAGAAGCTTCCTTTAGAAATAATTTTAATGAATACTTCATGAAAAATTTTATCTAATGAATCATTTGGATCCAACTATATCTCAAATCTCGTCTTGATCTATAGATGGAATTTGAAGACTCTGCCTTTGAAGAACTTTATGAGACTTTTAGGATACTATGATTTCCTCAGTTTCCTTCTACCTTACTCCCTTTCTTCCTTCTATCCCTAAACCTTTAGTGTTTGTGTCTCCAGACCACCAAGCTTGGTTGGACTTCTTCACTTTTCTGTGTCATTTAATCCCTTGCTTATTTTGTTAAATCTCATAGCATTAAACACCATTTACCCACTTGAGAATCACAAATTTCCAACCTCTGCCTTTCCCTTACCCACAAAAGTTAGCCTCATATTTCAATGACCACTCAACATTTCATATGCATTCTCAAATTTGCCATTTTCAAAACTGAGCCACTAATCCTGGTCCCAAACTTAGCCTTCCAAAGTCTCCCCATATTAATTCATGGTTGCCCCATTCTTCCAATTGTTCAGGGCAAAACTTGGAGACATCTGGAATCCTTTCATTTCTTCCATATGACTTAGGATACTTAGATGATATTTTATTGGCTCAACATTCAAAATAGAACTAGAATCTTACTCTTATTATTACTTCCACTGCCACCACTTCAAGTCACAGTCACCTCTCACCTGGGATACTCTAAATGTCCCTTAAAGTGTACTACAACTCTTATTTCTCTTTTATTTTCAACTCCACTGCCAGGAATACACTGTTACAAAGTCAGATTTTGCCACTCTGCTCAAAAGCCTCCAAGTTTCTGGTGTCATTCAAAGTGAAATACAAAGTTGTAAAATAGTTTATAAAGGTCTACCTTATCTGAAATCCCAACTCATGGCTGAAGCTATCTTCTTACACTCTTGCATCACTTCCTATTCCCATCATACTGGTTTCCTCACTGTATTTCTTTGCTGGCTTGTAGCCTTTGCACTTGCATCCCCATTAGTGAAATTCTCTTCTTCCAGGTAACTGCATGGTGTACTCTCTTACATTTCTTATGCCTTTATTCAAATGTTACTTCCTCAGCAGTAAAATTGCCCTCCTTCAATACTGCATATCTTTCCTGCTTTATTTTCCTTTACAGAAAACTGAACATCTAACATACTGTATATTTTTACTACTTATTTTTGTCTATCTCCCTCTCTGGAATATTGGACTCATTAAGACACAGGAGTTTTTTCTTTTTTCATTGCTATATCCTTGCTGCTAGAACATTACATGTAATATATTTATGCATTTAATAAATATTTATTGAATAAATCAATAACATTATTTGTTATAGTGCATTAATTCTAAACGGGTGAATATTTATCTTGTCAAGTGCATCAATAATTATATGCCATGAAATAAATGAAGAGGTGGTCAAAGTTCTTTATACAAGTATGTTCATCAGGGCATTATTTACAGTGCTTAAATGTTTTAAGCAACTTAACTTTTAATTAGCTAAATGATTGTTCATGTCTATGGTGAAGTACAAAAAAGACATTAACATCATACCATATTTATAAATAGCACAAAAAGGTGGGGAAAGTCCTTCAATTATTCACACATGTGTTTGTGTAATTAAACTACTTTCCCCATGCTCTCAGTATTTATAAACATAACATGATTTTCATGCCTCAAGTGTACTTCATTATAAACATAAATACACATACATATGCATATATATATATATATATATGGGGGAGAAAGAAAGAGAAGAAGGAGGGAATGAGGGAGGGAAGGAAGGAAGGAAGGAAGGAGAAAGACAGGGGAAAAGGAAGGAAAGAGAGAAAAAGAAAAGTCCATCAATTATGCATAGCAAATTTTAATTGTAACTATATTTTAGTAGTAGGTTATAGATATTTTATAATTTGTCTCCAGGGATTTGTATTACTCCTTACATTAAAAAATGCATGTACTGGCAAATATGATGTTAGTTGTTTCTTCACATGTTTGGGGTGTAAATAAATTTGTCAGACCATGCTATAAATTGACTTTAAATGTATTGCTTGATTTATCAAGTTCACCCTGTTTGGAAAAAGTGCTTCCAAATAATTTGAATATATGTTATATTTTAGCACCTTACCAGAAGTAGGTACAGTCTTCACTTTCCTACTTTCTCAGGTATGTCACACAGCTTTTATTTTTGATATAGTGATGGGACTTGTATGGGAAACATTTAATTTCTCTACAAGGACAACAAATCATGACCACTTAAGTTTTCTAGCATTGCATTGAAAATGTTCTCTAAATATTTAATTTCGTGCATGGTGAGGAAAAATTACTTAGGTGAAAATTAGAAACAAAGATATGATAAAAATATCCAAATAATTTATTTTCAAATATGCATAGATGCATTTCATTCAAATATTGCTAGAGTTGCATTTAAAAATATATTTTATTTTATATACCTGTCTTCAGACAAATATATCATGCTGTCAGCAATTACTGTGGCTAAGGAATCACTGGTGCCCTTGGCAATATCAAGATTTTTTGCTTTAGAATCTTCTTTTGCCTCTTAATGGTGTCCCTGACTTTTGCCCTGGCTGGTTACTTCTTATATACACTTAAAGTATTATATGCTATTTTTGGTTGACTCAATTTCGGGTTTTCCCTCTTATTTTTTTATACATCTATGGTTTTTATTGGTTTTGTTGGGTTTTTCATTTTTATTTTTTACATTTTAACTGGAGATAAATATTTCTCCATTTTACAATATCCTTCAAAGAGAAATTTCTTCAATAAAGAGTAGCAAAAACACTGTAATTCTCTACAAAAGAAATACTATTTTCAGGGGCAAGGTAGAGAAAAACTATTTCCCCAAAAGGAGTTCAAATAAGTTTAGAGACATTTTCCTTCTCGTTAACTTCCATTAACCCTGGGAACCTGTAATGTTATATAATTCCCATTTACCAAGTGGATAACCTAAAGGTGACAGGCCAGGTAACCTGCAGGAAGTCATTAGAAATACCAGTGAGTAGCCTCACCTTCATGTAGCAAATGATAAAGTCAAAAGGGGATCCAAATGTAAAGGAAAATGATTTCATTAGCAGTTGAAGAATGGGTCAACATAAAGGTCTCAAATCCAATTTCTTCTAATTTTACAACACAAACCACTCTAAAATATTTTTGAAATATTATGAATGAAAAATGTGCTGAAGACAACCAAGTTTAAATCTCCATAAACAAAGTCAAAGGAAGACTTGAATGCCATGTAATGGGTTTATTTTATGATCTGGAGAATTTTATTTTTCTTTAAGTTTTTTTTTTTAATAAACTTGGCCTATTTAAACTCAGCTATTGCATCATCTTACATAAATTAGTCTGGGAAAATTTTAATCGTGAGGTTCAAACATGGACAGGTGTGAAAGAAGCTAATGTAAAAGTATAAGACCATTTATGAGTTTCTCTTTTAAAGAATTTAAAACATGCAATAAGGTTTATAAATACATACATACAACTTAAACAATTTTGCTTAGCATGTCTAACAAAATAAGTAGTAATTACAGATATATGACAAGAAAAGACATCAGGAAAGGTAATATTAAAGGGAAAAAAGGAAAGAGACTACATAAAAACCATCTAAGTTAATTCAATCAGGTAATTTTTTTTAATCGGTTGGTGGAATTCTGTGTTATTCCTTTTGCTTTCCTAAAAATACTGGCTACTATTTCAGAGTCCATTTGTATAGACATCTATCATACACTTATCAAAGAATATTAATTATCTTAAAAATAAGTGATTACTAATGTTTTGTTTGTTCTTATTTTAATTTATAGCCTCTTCTTTTAACTACTTTTTCTCTATATCTAGCATGCCCCCTGCCCTCTAGTAAGCACTGAGGGAAAGAAAAAATAAATAAGACAAAGAAGCTGGTTTACATCAAGAAATTCACAGTATTCTGAGGGGGATAATATGACATAGATTACAGCAATGCATGGAATAAAAAGCCACACAGAAGTCAGAGTTAAGTGCTTTTAGCAGAGGAAGAGAATATTTCCTCTTAATACTATGAGTTATGGTGTTCTTTTTACGTGACTAAAAACAAAATAGGAAATATAAAACACCATTATAATCAAACTTTTTTGATATAGTTGTTGATATTTCAATGTGCTTTGTGAATTTATTCTGTACCATAGCCCTAAAAAAATCAGTAAAATTTTGTTCAAAGTGAATGACTAAATTAATAATAATAACGATAAAGTTACTAAAGTATTAGGTAACAGCTATTTCAATGTGAGATATCCCTGCAAGTATATTTTGCATAATTCATTATTTAGAAGCTGGCTTCTTAAAGTACCTTCTTTCAATGAAGATCATAATATGTGAGTAATTTTGCTTGTTCTGTTGGAAAATATTGAATCAAATTCTATATATAAATATTTAGTTTCATGGGTTTTTTTGTAAATATCAAAAATCAAAAATATCAAATCAAATTATAGAGTAATGTGTAATTTATTTAAATTATAACTTTCTTTTTGAACATTGTTTATCCATTGGTTGAGACTAACAACTACTGTAGTAGTATATACTATCTCAACATGATTAAGCTGGGAATTTCATTTCCCAGAGTCCCTTTCTTTCTATGTTTTCAGTAAAAGTTGTCCTATGGAGGAACTTGCACAAGACTTGGAAGGTAGAAGTGGAGCAGTGGACATTGATTTTTATAAATCATTGAAGTCACATGCAGTGACAGACAGATAAGACATAGGTGAATTCCATCTTGTACCTTGTACCTATCTCGTTTGCTATGTGTTTTGTTCTTCTTGACTACTACTGGCCCTGTAGAACAACTGCCACAAGCCCACAAGTAGGCCTTTTGCTGTAGAGAGGCAAAGTTTCCTATAAACTTCTTCATCAGCTTCATGGTCTGCATTCTAGACATGCCTGACATCTCAGAATGACCACTTGACAACTCTTTCTTTTATTCTCCAACTCCCTGCCTGGACCTTCTGTTCCCATCTGCTTCTACAATTCTATAAATTCTAACCCCTATAATAAATCCCCTTGTCCATCATAGCCTTATTTTGCTTTTCTGAATGATCCCAACTGATAAAAAACTAATAATTTTCTTTTTTTAAATTTTCTAAAATTATTATGGGTATATAATAGTTATAGGGTACCTGTGATGTTTTGATACTGCCGTACAATGTGAATTAATCAAATCAGGGTAATTGGGGTATCTATCACCTCAGGCATTTATCATTTCTTTGTGTTAGGAACATTCCAATTTCACTCTTCCAATTATTTTAAAGTACACCCTAACTTATTGTTGATTATAGTCACTTTGTTATGCTAGCAAATATTTTTCATTCTATCTATCTAACCATATTTTTGCACCCATTAACCATCCCCACTTTGTCCCTCACTCCCTGCACCCTTTCCAAGTCTCTGGTGACCATCATTCTACTCTCTGTCTGCATGAGAGCAATTGTTTTTAATATTTAGCTCCCACATATGAGTGAAAACATGCGAAATTTGTCTTTCTGTGCATGGCTTATTTAACCTAACATAATGTTCTCTAGTTCCATTCAGGTTGTTGCAAATGGTAAGATTTCAGTCTTTTTTGTGTCTGTATAAAATTCCATTGTGTATATGTGCCACAATTTCTTTATCCATTCATCTGTTGATGGACACTTAGGTTAACCCCAAATCTTGGCCGTCATGGATAACGGTGCAATAAACATGGGAGTGCAGATATATTTTCAATATACTGATTTCTCTTCTTTTGTATATATATCCAGAAGTGGGATTGCTGTGTCATATGGCAGCTCAATTTTTAGTTTTTGGAGTAACCTCCATGCTATTATCCATAGTGGCTGCTCTAAATCACAGTCCCACCAACAGTATATGAGGGTTCCTCTTTCTCCCCATCTCCAGGTAGCATGTTTTCTTCTGCCCAGTGTGAGTCTAGAAATGCCTTCCAAGAACTAAGGCTTGGAATCAGGGCCTTCAGGAGTCTTCTTGGTACTTTATTTTACTGTGGCTGAGCTGGTACCCGAGTTGCAAAATAAAATCCTTTGAGCTCTTCCCTTTCCTTTTCCCAAGTGTAAGAAGACTCTTCCTGAGATGTACTGCCTGTAGTTCGGGGAGGATTGACATGGGCAGTGGCTGGCCTTTGCTGCTGCTATCTCACTGGGTCACATGAACCCTAAGTCCATTGGCTCTGAGCCAGCACAGCCACAGGAATTGCCCAAGGACTGATGTTACCCTATAGAGATGTTGCCCTATAATATAGAGACACATAAGATTTCAGGAGTTTTGCAGGGCTTTGCCCTGAAGGAATATGTGAACGTGTTAGTTCACATATCAAAAGCCGCTTCACCTCTGGAGGGCGTCTCACCGATCAGCAGTACTTTCCACGGCAATGGTGTATCTCAGACCTGTCGGCTTGCGCCTGCCGCTTCTGTATGGCAAAGCTCCACGTGGGGCCACAGGGTGAGAACTGATCAAAAGAGTGCCTGCCCAACAGACACCTGAGGCTAAAAGCAATTAGCCTAAGGGACGGTTCCTGCTTCACTCCTGACTACCTGTCTCAATCAACAAAAAACTAGATAGAGAAGTATAGAGCCACTATATTTCTGTTTAGCCTTTCTGCTAAGTGATAATTTTATCTTAGGACTTAGAAGTTTGTCTTAGAAAGATTTTGTAACCGTTTGCTCGTGTAGATAGAGTTAATTAAGGGATCTCTAAAATCTTTTTGGGAGACTTTTAACCTAAAATGAACTAACTGTTATCATGTAAATCTGTTATCCCTGGCAACCGATCACTGAACCAATAAATACTGATACAGGACTTCACTCCTGGCCTCACAGCCCACAAAGAATGCTGGAGGACCTCCTGACTCCCCCAACTTTATAAAACTATGCTTTATAAAAACTGTACTTTCATCTCTGTGTCTTCTTTTATTTCTATATTCTCTATTTTCTATTTTCTATATTTCCTTATCCCTTGTGACAACCCCTGCCAAAGGGACCTGATTTTTGCTGGGAACATAGCTAACTCCCTGCAGACTGCAGCCTTTGTGGACTGACTGCTTCATGAATTTATTTCAGGCCCCAGACCACTTTGTGTCAGCTGGTGGTAGAGCTAGTCAGGACAGGTTTTAGGGAAGAGGATTTCCCTCTGGCCAAGCTAGTCTAAATACTCCCTCCATGGGTGCTGGCAGTATTCTGCCCTGTGCTATGTTCTCCTGTGACAGGACAGCCCTGAGTTCCAGTGCAAATTCCCACAATCACTTCATTCTCCCTCCCTCAGCACACTGATTCTCTCACTACTTGAGTGCTGGTGCAGTGTTGCAGGGGAGTCAGGGAGGGGTAGTGTAGGCAGTGTAAGACCATCTTTTCTGTCCTCTTCAGTCTCTTTTCTGCTATAATGTTAAAACCAGGTACTATGATCACTCACTTGATTTTTGGTTCTTCAGAAGGTGCTTCCTTGCATGGATAGTAGGTTTCTATTTGGCCATCTTGCCCACCCTCCACCCCAAATAACAATTTTCTACAATGAGTTTTTACATTGCCACAAAAGCATCAATGTCTAGAAAATCAAAGAGTTATTATAATAGAGTGCACCAAAGAAACAGGTTATTTAATGTTACATCTTGGTACTTCATTTTTAGGTAGAAAATGCAGGGGAAATAGTAGGATTATTTTAAGGTAATTAAAAAATAGAATTATCAGTGAGATTAAACTGTCAATTACATACTCTTTTCACTTTCAAAAAACAAGATTATGTGTAAATTTGAATTTAATAGGAGATTAATTGTTAGTGATAACTTTCTGGGATAGAAAAAATAGGTTAACAAATTACAGATTGAAAAAAATTGAAATTGCTATGTATTAGATTTATCTTGAGGAGACAGGCTTTAAGAAAGTCAATAATATGTCCATATCCAACTTTTCACCTTTCTGTGCACCTTATAATGTTTTATTTGCAATGATTGTAAGTACAGCCATCTGACTTAATAAGAAAATTTCCTCAACAATAAATGTTTAGTGTTACCCTGTCTTGAATTGAGGAAAAAAACATACAAGGAATTCCCGAAAAATAACTTAATATTTTTATATTTATCTAAATTAAAATACAAAAAATAATACAATTCTACAAATTATATCATTTGGATACATTCTCCAAATTATATCACTCCCCTAATTTAAAAAGTAGAATTCTTCTAAACTTTTAGGGGTTATGTGCTACTTATTTGGCTATACGGGAAGGAAAGCATAATAGGTGGCCTGTGACTTTCGACTTCCCTACTTCAAAATACCCAAAGAAAATTGACATTGGCAATGTCCCAGGGAATGAATGAACTCTCACTGACCTCCTTATATACTGCCTAATGATTTTTATTAATGGAAAGTTATTAGGGGATCCTTAACTAAAACATTCTATTTAGCAAGATAGTCCTATTCTGTTCAAATTGCTTAGAGAGAATAAAACTGGATTTCATGAATTTGGACATGGCTTGCTGAACAACAGAAAATTAGTCACATATTCCATCTCTGTAATCTTGCCCCACAGGATGTGAAACTAAAAAAACAATGAAGCAACTCCCTCTGAAATCGATATTCAGCACACATTTTTCTGAAATCATCTGTTACTTTAAAACCAAAACATACCCCACAACAAAGAAATGGGAAAGCTGTATCTGACTGATTCAAGACCCTCCCACAAAAGAATGCTGTATTTGCATCTATATCTTAATTTCAAATTTTGAATTATTTGTGAAATTTGTTAAGAACTATGATTAGTGTGAGTAGGCTTTGATATTTCAGCTGTTTCTGATAATGAAGTTATATATTTAAAAATCTCAAAAAGTAGTAAATTACAACTAAAATGGGGCATTGTCACTTCTGGCAAATATCAGAAGTTTTTTGAAATAATGCCTTTTTGGAATTACTGTTTTGAAATTTTTAAATGACTTAGGGAACTGTTGCATTAAGATACCACACACTGATTTTTCTATAAACTGCAATATGTTTGAAAGTGTTTTTTCATTAAACAAAAAAAGTTATTAATTTTTAAATAAGATGCTGACAAGCACAGTATATGCATGATTGCCTGGAACTTGAATAAGTAATTAAGGCCAAGCCAACTGTTTAGTACCCAGGGTTTGAGTAGCAGCTATGCAATGAAATTTTCTACTATATTTTTTTTATCAATATTATCTTATTTTGTGTTTTTTATCCTTCTTTTACTTTTCCTCTTTATTTTCATCTTCACCTCAATGTTTTTTATCCCTCTACTCATATGGAGGCTGTAGATTAAATCCCTCATCTGTAAACATTTTTCCTTAATTTCTCTCTGCCTTTCTCCGCTTGTCTCAGGTTAGGTATAAATATGAACCTGTATAACTTATAATGCATATAGAATGTACATTATGTATAATATATGCACATTATATACATTTTTTTAGATGCCTTTGAGCAAGTATTGCAGGTATTTGAGTATTGGAAGAGTTAGTTTACTCTCAATTCAGTTAGATTTTCTTAAAAACAGGAATATTCCTCATATAAACATATTGCAGAAATCAAAATCAGGACATTTAACATTAATAAATAAAATAGTATTATATACTTCACAGTCCATATTCAAATTTGTCAATTGTCTTAATAATGTTTTATTAACTAGTTTTTTTCCAGTCCAGGTTCCAGTCCAGGATCACAAATTTCCTTTAGTTTTATGTTTCATTCATTTAATTTAATATAGAAGAATTATTAAGACTTTCTTTGTTTTTCCGCACTTTAACTTTTCAGTAGAGTACATAGACCAGTTATTTTGAAGACTTTTCTTAAATTTGTGTTTGTGAGATGATTCATTATTATCAATTCAGCTTACAAATTTTTAGCAGAAATACCATAAAATGATGTAATATCCTTCTTGGTATATCATATCAATAGCCACAAGATGTTGGGTTGCCCACCATTGGTAATGTTAACTTTGATCACTGAGTTATGGTATTGTCCCTCAGATTTCTTTAATTTAAAGTTATTTTTCTGTAATTAGTAAACAATTTTCAATTAGATACTTCGAGATTAGGTAAATATCTGCTTCCTCATCAAACTTTTACATACTGCATTTAGCAACCATTGGTAATTTCCTGACTTCACCATTCCTTCAATATTTATTAGTTGGTATTCATGGAAGACCTTTTTCTTCTTTCCCATTCATTTAATTATCTCTTTATTCATTCATTTAATTATATCATTAACTTATGTTATTTAGTGAGTTATTATTTATAATTATTATATACTTTAACATTCAAATTATTCCATATATGAGTTGCTTATTAATTTTAATCTGTAAATGCATCTTTAATGAATCAAATAAAAACTGCAGTTAATCTATATGTTTATCCTCACTTTTAATCAGGATAAGGAACTAATAATCCTTTAACTACTCATAGGCTCCTCAAGCATATTATGGTTGTTTAGAGTTATAGTTCTATTCTGTCTGTAAACACATGAAATTTATCATCATCAGCATCAAAAGATAACTTACTGAAATAATTTATTAATTTCTCATCTCACTATTATTTCTTGTGAGCCATGCTTTCTCTCTGGGTTCTCTGAAAACTGAAATCTGTTATTTAAATTTTCTCTTATAATGGACTGTGCATGTTAAATTATCTTAGCCTCTCATTTTTCCCTGACCCATGACATATGATTTTTGATTATAAAATTTAGAATGATGGATATTTTTATTTAGCATTATAAGCCATTGATTACAGAACAAAATTATTGTTCTGTAATCTCTGTTGATACTGGTAAGAATTTCCATGTCAGTCAAAATGCCATTTCTTTGTAGGTGATTTGTCTTTTGTCTCTGGAAGCTTTCAAGATTTTATTTTTAACTTTGATGCTCTAGAGATTAAGTATGGTGTGATTGTGTGAAACCATTTTTATGTGTCCTACTTTTTACTCAGGTCCTGTATTTCCTGTGTTTCCTCAGTTCTGGAAAATTCTCAATAAGTATGTTTCCAAACATTGTTTTTTCTCCATTCTCTCATTTCCTTCTACTGCATTTTCCATAGATTATTGTGGATTCTGCATCTATGTTCTATCTTAACTGCTATTTCACATGTTTTAAAAATCACACTCTTTCTGTATTCTGAATCATTTACATAATTTTTAATTATCTTCTAAGTTACTCTTGTATCTAGTTGATTTTATCCTATTTCATATTCATATCAATGACAATACTTTAAGTTCTTCATATCCATCTGAACTTCATTTTTTTCCATTTCCAACTTAATTGGTTTGATGATTTCTTTTATATTATCATTTTTCTTTGTGAACATATTCAAAATTGTTATTTTGAATTTACTGTTGGAGAGTTCCTCTTCTGAAATGTGGATTTTTCTAGTTAACTTTCTTAGTGTTAGATTTATGACATGTACTTTGGAATTTTTATTTCCAAGCTCATTTTGAATAGGCCCACTGTCTTTCCCTCTTTCTCCCTTTGTACCTTCATTCCTATCTATTTCCAGCCCACCTTTCAATTTTTGTCTCTCTCTCTGATTACTGTTTTTGTAGTAACTTCAATAGGCCCATATTATCCTCCAGTAAAACCATGTCTTAGATAGATGGTTCTGAATGCCTGTAAGATATTGGAATATGGCAGATCCACAAGCATGTTTGGCTTAGGTCATGATAACAAGGTCATGTCTTTGCCTTCCACCTTCTGCTATTCTCAAGCTCATTTTGTATTGAGTTTAGGTTATCTTTCATTGCAATTCCTGGCTTTAGTCTCTAAAAGTGGTTCTGGAACTCAGTTTTCAGTTGAGTTCTTTTAGCACCTCCATGAAACAGCCTGCTTCATGATTTCAAACCCAACATATTATACATGTGGATGCACTCATGCTTGCTATTTTGTGAATCCATTCTATCTCTGATGCATAAAGATGTTTTCTCCGAGGTTTGCTATAGCTTTTAATTTTTACTGTTTAGTTCGTACATCTATAGTAGGAGAAGTTTTTGAATTAAGAACTCATTGTGCAGTGTTGATCCATATGTCCTCATTTGATCTTCACAAGACATCTTTTAGTTAGTTATAAATTGTATACTGGAAAAATTGAAGTCCGTAAATTTTATATTACTAGGTAATAAGTGGTGGATCTGGAATCTGAATGTAGCTAAATCATATTCTAAAAGACCCATTTTCATTGTACAGTACCAAATTTAAACTTCTTGGAAACTAAACAAATACATTTTATTCCCTCTTTCTCAATAAAAACATAGAGTAAGTATTTGATGCCAGAATTAAAAGGTTTTCTCAAATGCCTCTTTTTAGTTTCCAGTTATATGCTCACCATTAAATCCTCGGGTGCACCAGGAAATTCCTACCGAAAATAATAGTTCTCGAATGTTCATAGCAGCACAATTCACAATTGCAAAGATGTGGAAACAACCCAAGTGTCCATCAATACATGAGTGGATTAATAAACTGTGGTATATGTATACCATGGAGTACTATTCAGCTTTAAGAGACAATGGTGATATAGCACCTCTTATATACTCCTGGAAAGCACTGGAACACATTCTACTAAGCGAGGTATCCCAAGAATGGAAAAACAAGCACCACATGTACTCACCATCAAATTGGTATTAGCTGATCAACATTTAAGTGCACATATAAGAATAACATGTATTAGATGTTGAGCAGGGGGAGGGAGGAGGGGGGAGGAGGGGACGGGCATGTGCACAAACAATGAGTGCGATGCGCACCTCCGGGGGAATGGACACACTTGAAGCTCGGACTTGGGGGAGAAGGAGGGCAAGGGCATCATAAGTAAACTAATCATCTGTACCCCCATAATATGCTGAAATAAAAAAAAATGAATATATTTTCATATGTAGCATCAAGTGCTATTAGACAACAGCAGTATTCATAGAGTGTATAATGCAAAATTTGATGCACATTTTGAACATCAAAGTCATACAGGTTTTTACAAGGCTAGGAAACATAGGAATATTTTTTGTTATATTTTATTTTATTTTTATAAGCATATTCTGAAGTTGGGAATATAACAAGTAGCTATTAAAAATATTTTAAAATAAAAACATACTCATAAATTTATTTTTCCATGTGAAAATTCAATCATCTCATTTTTAATTAACTTGGAAGTAACTTTTTCACTCGCTATTATGCAACTCAGTTCTCTGAAATCTTTATTACTTCTTGTCTCTACACATGTACTACCTAATATTGGAAAGTATTTAATATGACTTACTATGCATAAACATTTATTCTCTTGGAAAAATCCAACAACCAACAGGTTAATTTAGTCCCACAGAAGTGCAGAGAGATCAGTAAAGTTATCTTTACTTTTCCCTGGACAACTTTTTATAAAAAGGCATTGTGTTCTTACACAAAAATTGGTCTATGTTTAAAACAGCTATGACTTCCTGCAATAAAAGTTGTAAGCAAAAATATATTTGAAATACACACACACACACATATATATTTTCAGAACATCTCCTTGCGAGATCTTGCGCTCACCATGTTCTCGGCCATGCTTTTCACCACTGCTGTATCCCCCGACAGTAAAGAGCATGTCTCACCTGCCTGCTGCCACTAGTCTTTTCTTCCAATTTCTGAAGCCTGTGCCGTGGTGCTAGCCACAGAGCATCCTCCTCACACCCCCATCACTCCAACTTTTCCTCTGTGGTCACAGGCTGCCTTCTCTCTGTCAGTGTCAATTTCCCTTTGCTCTTTCTTATGAGGAAACTTGTGATTTCAGTTAGGGCCCACACAGATAATTTAACATAATCTCTGCATGTCAGGATTCTTAATTCAATCACGTCTACACAGTTTCTTCTTCTTTTAAGGTAATATTTACCTTAGGGTAATTAGGGATTAGGCACCCAATATATTTAGGTGGACTGTATTAACCCTCCTATCAGGACATAGAATAGACACATATTAAAGAGTCATGGAAATATATGTTCAAGGAAAAAGGCCTAGACAAGCTAACTTTAGAAGAGTTTAAGTGAGAAAAAAAAACACCGCCAACAAAAAACTGCAAATTGGGCAGCCCTCAGAATCAGGACTAGGAACTCGGGAGCTGTAAAATGGTTAGACAACATTTATGGACACAAAATAGAAATGATGTACAGAGACAGCTTAATCGGTTTCAGCTTGGCCTTTTGCCTTATTTGAATCAGCTGGCTGCCTGCAATTGAGAGATTGCAGTCTCAGCTGCTGTGAAGGCTGAGTGTAAAGGCTGATTTGTTGCAAGAGTGCACTCCTAAGTTAGGTTTTCAGTTAGTTTATGTACTAAGCCAGGCCGCAGTTCCTTATGTAAAGACTCAAGTGCAGATGCATCCTCAGAGCCAAAACTTAATTTACTTTAACACATATAATTAGAAAGTTCTTTCTTAGACACAGAAAGAAAAAAGAAACAATACTGGAATATAAACAATTGCAAGAGTTTCCTCTTCATTGAGAGCTCTTGTACTTCAGAGAGATATATCTACAGTAAAAGAACCCTCATCAGCAAGGCTACAGATCAACTGATGATCCTTCATTAGATCAATTTTCCATTCTATGTGTTACATTTTAATAAAGAAATATGGATAGGAAAAAATATCAGTAAATGAAGTTACAAGAAATAAAATACATAATTTATCTCACATTTATGAAAAAGTCTTCAATGTCATATATGTTGAACAAGTATATATAAATATAAATATGTATAAAATAACAGAACAATTGGGATCAAAACACAACTTTAGTTTGGTCTCCTATAATCCCTTCAAATATATTTAACATTATAATCTCCTCTGCCTTTGAGTACAATACAATAACTTTCCTAATAATTCACAGATATGAGAAAACTCTCAATAACAAACAAAAAAGATGCATTAAGTCAGTAATTAGAGGATATAGTGATGCATATGTTTATATCTCGAGGTTATGAATGGATTTAGCATTAACTCTTCTTCTCTCTTCCTGTCTAGCCTCTTTTTCTTGGTGCATCTGGAGTGGAAAAGAGATTGGCTGGGTGATTTCTTGTCTTCCTCTTTCCCTACCCAACCCTCCTGCACTCACTAGAGTTGTTTCACCCTCAGCCAGGCTATGAGTGGATGGGGCATAAAGAGGTGAAAGGTAAGACACTATTTCTTTGGCTAGCTGGCCTAGAATTCTCTAGGTCTAGTGGTTGATTAAAGCTGGGATCCCTAATGGGTCGGGACAGGATTGTTCTAATTCAGTAAAGAACATGTTGCAATTCTTCAGTGGTTACTTCCTGAAATCCCTCTTCTTACAACAGCTTCCTTATAGGAATGCCTGCAGTTTTATTCTAAAGTATGACTACTTTCTCCTTTGGCAGTCACGGTGTGTTTGGTGGAATAAATCCAGCCACTTTTGGCTAAGGTTGACTCACTCCATCAGGGATCCCTATTATAAGTGGTCTACAGAAACTTCACCATGGGCAAAAGATCCATTGGAAACATTCACCAATCCAACAAGCTCTGGAATTATCTGGGCTCTGTTTCTAAGGCTGTGGGCCCTGTACCATTTCTTTTCCAGTCTAGAATTCTAGACTGAACAGGTTGAGTAGTGTAATTCAGGCCTCCATGCACAATTCCACTGCAGTTTTCTAAGATGTGAGTCAGACATGAGTTCTTGTTCTATACCACAACAGATAAATTTTCATATTCAAATTCTTTCTAGCCCTGTAGGGTAACAGGCTTATAGAATTAATTTACAAAAATCCCCCTCCCAAATTTGTCTATTTTTTATATTCCTGAGAAAGGTGCTACAACTTCAGAGTGGTGGGTCATTTTGTCTAAAAAGCTTCATACGCATATTGGTCTATCATTTTGGTATCTAACTCTGTCTCATTGACATTTCAAAAGACACTGAGGAAGAATGAGTTTCTTTTACAGTACTGATATAAGGATTTAAAATACAGAAAACTAGCATGTTTTTGTATATAATGGAAATGGTTGAAAGTGCTATATTTTTAATGGACTGTATAAATGCAAATTTAAAAAAGATATTTCTTTGGGTCTTATATTTTACTTTTATGAAGAAAGAGTATCGTATTCAGATTAAACAGACAGGCACCATCACATCAGAGTTATGTCACAGAGAGGAAATTAAAGCCCCAGCATTCCAAGTAAAATGCACATTATAGCTTTTCAAACACCTAATTTCTCTCAGCGGTGTGGGAGATGTAATGACAGGTAGCACTTCTGTGACTTAAGTGGCTCTTACACATCATCTACTTTTAAACAGCATAAACTGCTTTGCAGTTTTTAATTTTTCAATCTTCACAGAAGTAGAAAAGCAGAGCAATCATGTACATAAAGTCATCACACTTTTTTATTTTTTTGTCTTTCAAAGCAATGGAAATTGGTGGCTCTAATATTACTGGACTGTATTTAATGGTTTTGCATTCTTTCAGAATTTTTCTCTGGTTAGGTAAAAATATCTAAAAATATTTATGTTTTTTCTTATACTAATTTATTCCATTGGACCATATAAAATAAATAGAATATGGCTTGCTTACTTCAAAAGAACAAAAAAAAAAGAAAAGAAATGTGTAAGAGAAAATAATACCAGCTAATAAAAATCAATGAGTTTATTATTTTTAATATACATGTTACTGCCTATATGGATAATTTCCAATATTGTAAATTAAAAAATGTGATTTATCTATGATATCATCAGGTAATCTAGAAAAGTTAGATGTCTCTAATAGAAAAGGGCAATCCTCACGAGTGAATAACAATGACAACTCTGTTGATGGAAAAGTCTCATTGTGTAGATTTTAATATCATTAAATTTAGAAATCTTGATTTTTATGATAATTTAATTTCTATGACAACTGACCAGTTCTTTTCTAATTTGTGTTTAGGGAATGGAGTAATGAAGATCAATTTTTTTTTTCATTTGAGATCTTCAAATATTTTGTTTTTCCACTGCAAATTCTCCTCTCTCAATTTTGAAAATTCAATACAAACAAAATATAAAAATTAACTATTACTAATGCTTTTATAAGAACACCAATAAATATTAAGTTGAACCCCATGAAGTACCATTATTTTAGGTAAAAAAATAAAATATTAGTGATGTCAAATAGTTCAAACTATGAAAAAGTATATAGTATAATCTCTATCTCTACACAATCTTATTCAATTAATATTTACTATGCACATTCTTTTAGCAAGCATTGCACTAAAAATTGAGAAATAAAATTTAGTTCCTAATTCTAGTAGAAGAGGATAATAGATAAATGGATAGCAATTCAAGGATGAACAAAGTGTTACAGAGCTGCATAATTACAAGGTATGAAATCCCCAAATAAAGGGATGTCTTTAATTGTGACTGCAAGGAGATTGGGAAATTGAGAATGGTTATGAAGTAAAATAGCATTTGAAGGAAGAAAGGAATGAAAAGTATTTCAATACATGATAAGGGGAGAATAAAATTTAGACTGAGTGGATAACATCGGCAGAAGAGTTTTGAACATATTTAAACAATTAAAAGGGAAAAGTCAGAGTGGAATTAGGGACCACATCAGAGTAGGATTCTAAATAATAAGGAAAGGAAATAACACAGTTTCTGAAGAGAGAAATTTTGTAATGATTAGGACTCTTCGGTTTCTTCTTGAGATCTTTAAAGTTTTGAAATTAGGGGTGACAATGTGAACTGCTTAGAGCAATGGCTCTCAAAGAAAAAGAATAACTGATGCTTTCTGACAGAAGTTTGAAGGGTCTGAAAGCAATTTTCAGTGAACGTATTCCTATAGCATGATGAATGTCTAAATCATTTTTTAAGATGCAGCCTATTCAGTCAATAGAGACTCTTGACACACAAACTAATGAAGTACATTGTTACCGTAGCATGACCTACGCTATTCTATCTGATAAAGGAAATGACATACTATGTATCGGTTGAATTTAGGAAGATACTTTTGATAACCACAAGGATTTAATTGAATATTCAAAGAAATATTTATCAGCCTTGTTGTCCATGTACATTTTATTTAAATTACAAAAAGAAAAAATCAAAATGCCTGATAGGACATTAAATAATTTACAAATATGTGTACTTTACAATTTAGCCACTAAAATGATTTTTACTTTGACCTTTTATATGTAGATATGCAGTGACTATATAAACATGTACACATTATATATGACAATTCTGAAGGAATATGTGTCAAGGTGCTTAGCAATTCTTATGTTTGGATAAAGGAATAGCTGGAGGAGAGGTTGGAATGAAATCAGTCAAATTGCTGTAATAGGGCCTACTGAATGTTTCTGTTGCTCCAAAAAGCATATGTAGAAATCCTAACCTCCAATGTGATGATATTAAAAAGTGGGACTTTTGGGAGGTGATTAGGTCATGAGAATACAGCCCTATGAATGGGATTAATTCCTTTATTAAAGATAATCTAGAGGGTTTCCTCATTCTTTCTACCATGTGAGGACAGAGTGAGAAGATGGTCATTTATGAACCAGGAAGGAGGCCGCACCCGACCCTGCGTCCCTCAGTGCCTTGATCTTGGACTTCCCAGCCTCCAGAACTGTGAGAAATAAATTTCTGTTGTTTGTAAACCACTCAGTCTATTATATTCTATCATAGCAGCCCAAAGGGATTAAAGGAATTCTTTTTTCATCCCATAGATCATGAGATTAAAGTTGTAGAAATTGTCTTTCCTTTGAATCTGGTTATGTTATTTGTTATGTATATTTCTCATCTACCTTTAAACCCTCCCCTCATTCTGTTTCTAAGCTATTTCCTTAGGAATTTATAGCTTCTTCTTTAAGAAATAATCAAATCATTGATCCACTTTATCTTCTCTTGTACCTAGAAAATATCACAGTTTTAAGCAGCCTCAATATGAAAAAGGTTTTCCTCTTCTTCTAGATTCTAAGGTACTGTGAAGAAAGAGGTGGATTTAGTTTAAGTATCCTCTGGATGCCCTGGCATGCAGACAAGATGAGCTTTGAGCCTACAAACAAGACTTGGGTAGGATATTATGATGAACCAATCACTCAGCCTCAGCCTGGCTTTGTAAGAGTGAATATAAAAATTATTCATATCTCTTTACCTTAATATTTGATTGATTTTCCTCATGAAACATATTAGGTGTACATGAGAAGTATAAACTCATCTATTATCATTAGTCTAAATATCAAAACACTTTTCATGCTAAAAAATTATTTTCCTTTCTCTGAATTTTAGTCTCAATGAACATACTTTATATCTTAAGTCAAAATGAAGATACTGAGAGTGAATTAAAATAATTATACTAGGGTTGTGGATTTTTCTGCTTCTGCTTTTAGTGACATATAATTCTATCTAATATCTTATGATAGATTTATAGTTAATTCAATTATTGAAATATTTATATCTCAATATATCATGTAGTATTGCTATTATTCCTATCTGTGCTATGTTCTTTTATCTTGCTCTTGTTTTGGATTGAGGTGAGGATTTTGCTAGTTCATCCATTTCTTTGCATTTTTCTAACATTTCCTTTCTAGTGACATATTATTTATGCTCTCTATTATTATTCTAATTGTTATTCTAGAGATTATTCTATGCACTCAACTCATTAAAAACTAATATAAATTATTACTTTTACATTTTCTTAAACACTAGGACATTAGAACATATTAATTTACTTTAACCCTTTCCCCAACTTACATGCCATTTTTACTACATATTTCAATATATTTAACTCCCCATGTGATATTGCTATTTTTCTAAATCATATGCATGTATTATTTATTAAATACCTATATATTTATCTTTCATATTTTTACTGTTTTATTCTTATCTCATCATTTTACTTAGGCCTGTAGAATGCCAATTAGTGTGTGGATTTGCTGGTGTTGATACTCTCAATTTTATTTTACTGGAAAATACATTAATTTTACATTCAAGTTATATTTAATATTTGTTAAATTAGGCTGTCACATTATATTTTGGCGTGAGGAATCCACTTCATTTTCCTTTGAGTTCCATTGTCCAGTTTAATAATATGACCTCATTGTTTGCCTTCTTTAAGAAGTTATCTGCCTTTTTCCTTTGGATGTTGTTAAGATTATTTTATTGTCTTTGACTTGACATAGTTTTTTTTAAAATGTAGCTTTAAGTTGCTTCTTCCTCATTTTCTTCTGCCTCTTCTTGTTGAGATCCAAGTGACAGCAGTATGTTAGACGTTTTCCTCTATTCTCATTATTTCTTACCTCTCTTGTGTATTTTCCACCATTTTGTCTCTTCATGCCTCATTTGAAAATTTTCTTTGGGCCCTTTTTGCTATTCATTAAATATTATATGCTGGGCATGTAAAAAATTGAGAAGCATGTACATAACTATATAATTGTTATAGATAAATAAGTCAAGGTGTGGATAAAATGTCAATCTATGAAACTCATTTCTATTTTTATATACTAGTAGCAAAATAACATAAAATGAAATGTTTTAATTGTCCAGTAAAATAGCATCAAAATAATTAAATATCTAGGAACAAAATCAAAATAAGATATATGTGCTTTTTATGCTGCAAACTAGAAAACATTACTGAGAGACATAAGGAAGTTCTAAGTTTAATAAAGAGGTATACCTTCTCATATACTATAATCTTCTGTTTCCTGATCTGGATACTATTTACATGTAAGTGAAAATTTGTATAGCTATTTATTTTTGATGTTCATATTTTTTTAATCTAGATTATACTTCATTGAAAAGTCCATCAGAAAAACTAAACAGGACAATTACCACGGAAGACCTATGAGCAGACAATTCTCAGAGAATAGGAAAAAAAAGGATTGAAACCACTATAGAGAGAGATGGAGCTGTAATTATAGATATAGATGTATATCAGTTCTACATATAAAAATGACATGGATAACTTTCAAGGATATTTGCCAGATCCTCAACTTGCACGATTTCCCTTTCCTAGTGATCTGTCAAACACATGTCTTCAAGCAAGAAATTGAGAAGTTTCTCCTTTATCTTTCCTACTCAAACAAATAAAATAATACATTTTACCCATTTTGAATTTTAGGAGTACATATTTAAGTGTTAAAACTTCCAAAATGGCAAAGAAAAGAACCATTTAAAATATTGGTATTCATAAAACCTCCTTTGATCAAGATACCATATACCAACAATGACTTCATGTCTTTCTGCTTCAGGATATTTCTGTCATTGAAAATAATGTATTTGGCCCACACTACTATGTTCCGAATTCAGAAAATTTTTGAATAGGTCAGTAAGAGTGATGGCAATTTTAATTTAATGAACTTATCTTTTCATACCCTGTCCATTGACTAAATATGTGTTGTTCCTCTGGGAGTGTCCTGAGATAGCAAAAGAGCATCAGAAAGAAATACTGAAGGCTTTGGCATTAAATTACACTCCGATGACAAACTCATAGCAAACTACCATGCTTTGTTGTCTGCCTGTAGATGTTTATCTATTTTATCTATTTATCTATCTATCTAGTAAATAGAATATCAACTTTCTAACATACAAACAAACATGCTGGAAAATATGGACTTGCTGTCAACTTAAGTATCCACATTTTCTCCATCCTTATAATTGAGAATCATCTTGATGAATATTATTGTTCATGAACCTACTGTTTCTCATTTGCATATTTATATGATATCCAAAAATACAATCAAGGACATAATGCCTACAACATTATAAAACCATTTTTATTAATTACAACTAATTCCTCTTTCTCAGAGATCTATATGCTGTTCCAACTCTGTCTTAAGCATAACCATAAAATAAAATTACTCTCCTAGCTATATGATTCTAAATTGTCCACATTTCTCTTGCCTTTTCATGTCACTTTGAAATGTACTACAAAATTCAAATTTGATCTAAATATGGAGGGTTTTTTAAATAATAACAATTTTTCAAAAATATTAAAGTTAACAATTTCCAGTTGTTTACCCAAACTTCACTTAATTATGATTTCATCCACAAAATCATCTCTCCAAATCAAGGTTTCTCATCTTCTGTATTAATGGAAATATGGGCCATGTAATTTTTTTGTTGTGGGGGCTGTTTTATGCACTACAAGATATTCAGCAACATCATGGCCTCTACCCGCTAGATGCCAGTAGCAATTCTTCTTTACCATGCCACCCACCCCCAGCCATGACAACTGAAAAGATCCTCAGACATTGCCAAATATCCCTAGATTGGCAAAATTTTCCTTTCTTGAGAATTACTGCTGTAGGTGAAAGACTGACAAGTAGAATATTTAGTATTTTTTAAGTGTTAGAATTGCTTTTTTGTAATTCCCCAAAATTGAGAAAGCGAATGACTTTAATGTCTGGGTACCAAATCCCTCTTGCAAGATAGCTGGTTTCAAATTAGTTGTTTTAACATAATGGAAAGAGGGATTGAATCAATTTGTCAGTCAGTTGTCAATCATGAGAGTAATTTTTCGTGATTATTATTGATTCTTGACCTGTAATTACAAGGCCTATAAATTCAAACAGTGAGTTCAAACATTTCCCCTGTTCCATCTATGTATGCACACATGCAAGTTTTCCCAACACTCTCATTTATAAATATGAAAATAAGGTTAAAATTGATTAAATGAGAATAATAGAATAAATGAGAGTAATTAATTGTTCTCATTTAGGAATAAGT